>OY986436.1:131605049-131912549 GCA_963920525.1 Dichetophora obliterata
AAATGAAATGAAAATGAAATGAAAATGAAATGAAAATGAAATGAAAATGAAATGAAAATGAAATGAAAATGAAATGAAAATGAAATGAAAATGAAATGAAAATGAAATGAAAATGAAATGAAAATGAAATGAAAATGAAATGAAAATGAAATGAAAATGAAATGAAAATGAAATGAAAATGAAATGAAAATGAAATGAAAATGAAATGAAAATGAAATGAAAATGAAATGAAAATGAAATGAAAATGAAATGAAAATGAAATGAAAATGAAATGAAAATGAAATGAAAATGAAATGAAAATGAAATGAAAATGAAATGAAAATGAAATGAAAATGAAATGAAAATGAAATGAAAATGAAATGAAAATGAAATGAAAATGAAATGAAAATGAAATGAAAATGAAATGAAAATGAAATGAAAATGAAATGAAAATGAAATGAAAATGAAATGAAAATGAAATGAAAATGAAATGAAAATGAAATGAAAATGAAATGAAAATGAAATGAAAATGAAATGAAAATGAAATGAAAATGAAATGAAAATGAAATGAAAATGAAATGAAAATGAAATGAAAATGAAATGAAAATGAAATGAAAATGAAATGAAAATGAAATGAAAATGAAATGAAAATGAAATGAAAATGAAATGAAAATGAAATGAAAATGAAATGAAAATGAAATGAAAATGAAATGAAAATGAAATGAAAATGAAATGAAAATGAAATGAAAATGAAATGAAAATGAAATGAAAATGAAATGAAAATGAAATGAAAATGAAATGAAAATGAAATGAAAATGAAATGAAAATGAAATGAAAATGAAATGAAAATGAAATGAAAATGAAATGAAAATGAAATGAAAATGAAATGAAAATGAAATGAAAATGAAATGAAAATGAAATGAAAATGAAATGAAAATGAAATGAAAATGAAATGAAAATGAAATGAAAATGAAATGAAAATGAAATGAAAATGAAATGAAAATGAAATGAAAATGAAATGAAAATGAAATGAAAATGAAATGAAAATGAAATGAAAATGAAATGAAAATGAAATGAAAATGAAATGAAAATGAAATGAAAATGAAATGAAAATGAAATGAAAATGAAATGAAAATGAAATGAAAATGAAATGAAAATGAAATGAAAATGAAATGAAAATGAAATGAAAAATGAAATGAAAATGAAATGAAAATGAAATGAAAATGAAATGAAAATGAAATGAAAATGAAATGAAAATGAAATGAAAATGAAATGAAAATGAAATGAAAATGAAATGAAAATGAAATGAAAATGAAATGAAAATGAAATGAAAATGAAATGAAAATGAAATGAAAATGAAATGAAAATGAAATGAAAATGAAATGAAAATGAAATGAAAATGAAATGAAAATGAAATGAAAATGAAATGAAAATGAAATGAAAATGAAATGAAAATGAAATGAAAATGAAATGAAAATGAAATGAAAATGAAATGAAAATGAAATGAAAATGAAATGAAAATGAAATGAAAATGAAATGAAAATGAAATGAAAATGAAATGAAAATGAAATGAAAATGAAATGAAAATGAAATGAAAATGAAATGAAAATGAAATGAAAATGAAATGAAAATGAAATGAAAATGAAATGAAAATGAAATGAAAATGAAATGAAAATGAAATGAAAATGAAATGAAAATGAAATGAAAATGAAATGAAAATGAAATGAAAATGAAATGAAAATAATGAAAATGAAATGAAAATGAAATGAAAATGAAATGAAAATGAAATGAAAATGAAATGAAAATGAAATGAAAATGAAATGAAAATGAAATGAAAATGAAATGAAAATGAAATGAAAATGAAATGAAAATGAAATGAAAATGAAATGAAAATGAAATGAAAATGAAATGAAAATGAAATGAAAATGAAATGAAAATGAAATGAAAATGAAATGAAAATGAAATGAAAATGAAATGAAAATGAAATGAAAATGAAATGAAAATGAAATGAAAATGAAATGAAAATGAAATGAAAATGAAATGAAAATGAAATGAAAATGAAATGAAAATGAAATGAAAATGAAATGAAAATGAAATGAAAATGAAATGAAAATGAAATGAAAATGAAATGAAAATGAAATGAAAATGAAATGAAAATGAAATGAAAATGAAATGAAAATGAAATGAAAATGAAATGAAAATGAAATGAAAATGAAATGAAAATGAAATGAAAATGAAATGAAAATGAAATGAAAATGAAATGAAAATGAAATGAAAATGAAATGAAAATGAAATGAAAATGAAATGAAAATGAAATGAAAATGAAATGAAAATGAAATGAAAATGAAATGAAAATGAAATGAAAATGAAATGAAAATGAAATGAAAATGAAATGAAAATGAAATGAAAATGAAATGAAAATGAAATGAAAATGAAATGAAAATGAAATGAAAATGAAATGAAAATGAAATGAAAATGAAATGAAAATGAAATGAAAATGAAATGAAAATGAAATGAAAATGAAATGAAAATGAAATGAAAATGAAATGAAAATGAAATGAAAATGAAATGAAAATGAAATGAAAATGAAATGAAAATGAAATGAAAATGAAATGAAAATGAAATGAAAATGAAATGAAAATGAAATGAAAATGAAATGAAAATGAAATGAAAATGAAATGAAAATGAAATGAAAATGAAATGAAAATGAAATGAAAATGAAATGAAAATGAAATGAAATGAAATGAAATGAAATGAAAATGAAATGAAAATGAAATGAAAATGAAATGAAAATGAAATGAAAATGAAATGAAAATGAAATGAAAATGAAATGAAAATGAAATGAAAATGAAATGAAAATGAAATGAAAATGAAATGAAAATGAAATGAAAATGAAATGAAAATGAAATGAAAATGAAATGAAAATGAAATGAAAATGAAATGAAAATGAAATGAAAATGAAATGAAAATGAAATGAAAATGAAATGAAAATGAAATGAAAATGAAATGAAAATGAAATGAAAATGAAATGAAAATGAAATGAAAATGAAATGAAAATGAAATGAAATGAAATGAAATGAAATGAAAATGAAATGAAAATGAAATGAAAATGAAATGAAAATGAAATGAAAATGAAATGAAAATGAAATGAAAATGAAATGAAAATGAAATGAAAATGAAATGAAAATGAAATGAAAATGAAATGAAAATGAAATGAAAATGAAATGAAAATGAAATGAAAATGAAATGAAAATGAAATGAAAATGAAATGAAAATGAAATGAAAATGAAATGAAAATGAAATGAAAATGAAATGAAAATGAAATGAAAATGAAATGAAAATGAAATGAAAATGAAATGAAAATGAAATGAAAATGAAATGAAATGAAATGAAAATGAAATGAAAATGAAATGAAAATGAAATGAAAATGAAATGAAAATGAAATGAAAATGAAATGAAAATGAAATGAAAATGAAATGAAAATGAAATGAAATGAAATGAAAATGAAATGAAAATGAAATGAAAATGAAATGAAAATGAAATGAAAATGAAATGAAAATGAAATGAAAATGAAATGAAAATGAAATGAAAATGAAATGAAAATGAAATGAAAATGAAATGAAAATGAAATGAAAATGAAATGAAAATGAAATGAAAATGAAATGAAAATGAAATGAAAATGAAATGAAAATGAAATGAAAATGAAATGAAAATGAAATGAAAATGAAATGAAAATGAAATGAAAATGAAATGAAAATGAAATGAAAATGAAATGAAAATGAAATGAAAATGAAATGAAAATGAAATGAAAATGAAATGAAAATGAAATGAAAATGAAATGAAAATGAAATGAAATGAAATGAAAATGAAATGAAAATGAAATGAAAATGAAATGAAAATGAAATGAAAATGAAATGAAAATGAAATGAAAATGAAATGAAAATGAAATGAAAATGAAATGAAAATGAAATGAAAATGAAATGAAAATGAAATGAAAATGAAATGAAAATGAAATGAAAATGAAATGAAAATGAAATGAAAATGAAATGAAAATGAAATGAAAATGAAATGAAAATGAAATGAAAATGAAATGAAAATGAAATGAAAATGAAATGAAAATGAAATGAAAATGAAATGAAAATGAAATGAAAATGAAATGAAAATGAAATGAAAATGAAATGAAAATGAAATGAAAATGAAATGAAAATGAAATGAAAATGAAATGAAAATGAAATGAAAATGAAATGAAAATGAAATGAAAATGAAATGAAAATGAAATGAAAATGAAATGAAAATGAAATGAAAATGAAATGAAAATGAAATGAAAATGAAATGAAAATGAAATGAAAATGAAATGAAAATGAAATGAAAATGAAATGAAAATGAAATGAAATGAAAATGAAATGAAAATGAAATGAAAATGAAATGAAAATGAAATGAAAATGAAATGAAAATGAAATGAAAATGAAATGAAAATGAAATGAAAATGAAATGAAAATGAAATGAAAATGAAATGAAAATGAAATGAAAATGAAATGAAAATGAAATGAAAATGAAATGAAAATGAAATGAAAATGAAATGAAAATGAAATGAAAATGAAATGAAAATGAAATGAAAATGAAATGAAAATGAAATGAAAATGAAATGAAAATGAAATGAAAATGAAATGAAAATGAAATGAAAATGAAATGAAAATGAAATGAAAATGAAATGAAAATGAAATGAAAATGAAATGAAAATGAAATGAAAATGAAATGAAAATGAAATGAAAATGAAATGAAAATGAAATGAAAATGAAATGAAAATGAAATGAAAATGAAATGAAAATGAAATGAAAATGAAATGAAAATGAAATGAAAATGAAATGAAAATGAAATGAAAATGAAATGAAAATGAAATGAAAATGAAATGAAAATGAAATGAAAATGAAATGAAAATGAAATGAAAATGAAATGAAAATGAAATGAAAATGAAATGAAAATGAAATGAAAATGAAATGAAAATGAAATGAAAATGAAATGAAAATGAAATGAAAATGAAATGAAAATGAAATGAAAATGAAATGAAAATGAAATGAAAATGAAATGAAAATGAAATGAAAATGAAATGAAAATGAAATGAAAATGAAATGAAAATGAAATGAAAATGAAATGAAAATGAAATGAAGATGAAATGAAAATGAAAATGAAAATAAAAATGAATTGAAAATTTAAATAATATTTTGGCCTTGTTATTAATTAATTAATTAAATAATTGAAAAGCTCTTTGCGCCTGTTAATGCTTCTTTCTGATGTATGCAGAGTGAAATCGTCGAGGATATCATCAACTGCTACTTCCGGTTTAATAAAGTTTAATATTACATTAATAATACATATATTGTGCAGTACACAATAAGATTTTTTAAAGCGCTTAAACTTGTTTGTTCAGTAAATTTCAATTATCTTCTTAATGGTTTCAATCAAATCGTTTTCAGCAAGTTAAAGAACAATTTTTTGTTGTTTAAATAATTAATTAACCAAACGACTGCAAGGACTTTGTTCAAAAAATGTTTTTAAATTACTTCCTGTACGTAACCAAATTGCTTATATACATACCAAACATACATGTAAACAGTCTTCTTTGATCCAATTTTTGACACAACTTCTGTTTACGTTTCGTATTGTGAGTACCGATCAAGAAAGAAAGAAGAATTAGCTGAGAGTTTTATAATGCTTGCAATTCGGTTTTTCCTTTTCATTTCTAAACAGATCCCGTTAAAGAAATTTAAAAAACTTACAAATTAAGTAATAAGCATTGCTTCGCTGCAAGCGCATATGCGATTTGAAATCGTCGTCGTAGTACGCATCAATAATTTGCAGGAAATCATTGCATTTTGGAAGTACTTCTGGCTGCAGATCAAATACATCCGAGTCCGAGCTCTACTCTTAAAATTGGCAAATGTTGCGTTTATAAGATCTTCAGCTTCTTGCAGCTCTTTTTGTTGACGCAAACCAATGTTGCTCTCCATTAAACAATATGCAACCTGAGATATACAGAAATGTATTATTTTCTTCTATACATATTTTAATATATTTACCATTGCAATAATTTCAAACTTCTGATTTGTTTTGTTTATATTTTTTTTACATTTTTGACACATCGGACAATGCTTCCACATTCTTAAGCGACTTACTTACTTACTTAGTTGGCACTACAACCGTGTGTCGGTCTTGGCCTCATATAAGAATTTGCACCAGCCATTTCTGTCTTCGCTTGCTGGCGCCAGTTGGAAATTCCAAGCTTCTTCAGGTTGTCCTCTACTTGATCTTTCCAACGAAGATGCGGTCGTCCTCTTCTGCGTTGACCACCGCTGGGTACAGAATCGAATGTTTTCTTCACTGGAACATCGTCTTTCATGCGTTGAACATGACCAAGCCAGCGAAGCCGCTCGATTTTAATGCGCTTGACTATGTCGATGTCAGCGTACAGTTCATACAGTTCATCATTCTACTGTATTCGGTACTCGCCATTGACGCAGTTTGTTCCGTAGATCTTACGAAGAATCTTTCTCGCGAATGCTTCTAAAGTCTGAACTGCTCAGCGTCCAGGTTTGTGATGTATAAAGTAGGACGGGCATGATGAGCGATTTATAGCATGATGAGCGGCTTTGTAGTCGAAAAAAAGATGGTGGGTGTCGACTTGTTTTTCTTGAGTCTTCTCCAAGATTTGTCGTAGCGTGAAAACCTGGTCGATTGTGGACTTTCCAGGTCTGAAACCACACTTATAAGGTCCAATCAGTTCGGACCTTGGGCAATGGGCTTCAATAAAACGCTCGACAGGACCTTATATGTGATATGAAGAAGGCTTATCCCACGGTTATTGGCACAGATAGTGGGATCGCCTTTCTTGTGGATTGGGCAGAGCACACTAAAATTCCAATCGTTCGGAATGCATTCTTCCGACCATATTCTGCATAGAAGCTCGTGAATCCATTTAAGTAGAGCTTCGCCTCCGCTATTAAACAGCTCAGCAGGTAAGCCATTAGCAGTCGTTTATTGACTACTCGCTTGGTAAAAAACACAGCTATTCTAAAAAAAAATTTAATATTTCAATTAAACAAATTAATTGAATTGCCATTTTATAAAGTATATTGTAGAATATAAACATCGACACAACACCTATAATCAATTAAATTAAACGCCCTTCTATGAAGTGAGTTTATTCCCAAATACCTCTGCGGCATAGGAAAGCACCATCACTTTATAATTTGTTGAGCTCACTGATAGACACCCTGTGTTGTGTCGGCACAGCGGTGGTTTGTTCGGTTGCGCTCTTATGTATTGTTCGTTTTCATTCTTTTCGGTCAGCGCTTCTCGCTGCCCTTGCAAAAACTTTGTTAGTCTGTTAGCAATCAGAATAAAATCTACCTTAAAACGAATAAGTTCTAAGCTCGCGAGTTATTATTTTACCCCCCCCCCCTCCCCCGTTTAGCATTAACATAATAGGTGTTAACTTCCCCCAATCGGTTCGAAAAGAATCATTGGTCCTACGCGAGCCGGATTTTTAAAAGAAAAAAAAGGAGACTAGTGAAAACATTTAAACATTGGTTTAAATTTTGCAAGTAAAAATCCTTAAGGGTTAAAGAAAAAATTCGACTTTGCCGTGGTGCTAAAAATAAGGAAACTTAAAATAATTGGGTTTCAAGCAAAATTTGAAACAATTTAAAGTTAATAAATAATAAGACATTGCATCAACACCAACTTTAGCAGCAACAAGTTTGAAATTAACACCAACTTCAATAGCATAAACAGCAGCAGCAACAGCAACTTCAACAGAATTGGCCAGGAAGATCATCAACTTCACCATCAAAATCATCACATTTTTGAGGAAAAATCCAGGTGAGTGTTTTTATTCCAATTAATAATTTTGTGTTTTTAAAAAGAATAAGAGGAAATAAGTGTTTTTGGCGATCCACGAAAAACTCCTTAAGCGCCACATTCATATTTAAAGCGCGTTTAAATTCAATAGTCGGTTTTTTGTTAAATATAATAAATATTGCGATTCGATTTCGGCGTGTGTGGTTTTTAATAACTTTAATCAAGAATTCATTCTATCCATTCTAACTATTTGCAATTGCACATACAATTTTTGGCGGCAAATTAAAGTATATATGTGTGTATATAACTTATTAAAAAGGTTAAAAAGGTTCTTGACCTAGTCAGCTGTGGTTATTTTTTTTCTCCTTATATCGGCAAAGAATTAGAAAGTTTTTGTGCTCACGACCGGTTATATTACATAGCTAATATTGGTACACTTGGCTGTATTGATATTTGTGGAGCCAAAAAAAGCAAATAATTGTAGTGATCAAGAGTCTGAGCAGCTTTTCTACGCTCTTAGTTTACAATTTTTGCATTCTTCTTTGTGCGGTGTCCGCACTGGTCGACGCCAAAACCGTGTCTTGTGCTTAGAAATTCAACCCCAAGTTGTGCTAATTAATAGTTAATTCTCTCACACGCTAACATTTTTTTTTGCTGCGTTCAGAGCTGAGACTGCATCTCGTCCCAGTTGCGTTTGGTAAAACACCTCTTCAGCCGGTTGCATATAGTTATATGTATATACATAGTTGTAGTGAGAGAGAGTGAACAAGCCGCACAGTGGGACTAGGTCATATATTTGCTTCCAAAATCGACTTAGTTTTATTTTTATTAGAAAATTGCACTGTGGGACGAGCACAATATTTTTCAGGGAAAAAAATTTTTCCTGAACATTAGAAAATATTTCTAACTAAAAAAAAAATATATTAAACATTATAAAAATATATTAAATAAAAAAAAAATAAAAAAATACGTACATTGATATATATTACAAAAAAAATCTAATTGTTATTATTATAATCTTTTTTCTGGATTTTATTATAAATTAACAGTTGTTTTATTATAAAAAAAAATTTTAAAGTTTTTTTATTATTCCTAATTTGTTGTTGCGGGGCCTAACAGAATAAATCTATTGTGTTTAATTTTTATTGTCTTTAATTTAATTTTTGTTGTAATTTTATTTTTGTGGTTTTCTAAAACTGTAAATTACATTACACGTTGGGACAAAATCATTAAAGAAAACCACATAACATAAAAATAAAATGTCGCAGTTAAAAATATTTATTAGACTGTCTGATGCTCTCGTCGAGTTCGAAACGGACTTTAATGCCGTCGAAGCTCATGACGTTTTCTCCCTAAAAGCTCAAAGTGAAGAGCTGAAAGCACAATGGAGAAAAGTTAAAGGTGCTTATGATGCCTGTTTAGAAAAGATGTCCAATGACGAGGATTCAGACCTCGAATCAATACCGAATCAAAAAAATCTCGCAGCTGCTACCATTCATGTATACGGGTAGTAGGGAAAATTTCCGAGCTTTCTCAGAATAAGCCCTCGAAGCAAACACTTGCTTCAGAGCCGGCGGCGGCAATGGGCAACAGTATGCCTGTGCCGCCATGCGATACTGAGGTTTTCAGTGGTGATTACCTCTCATGGCCGTCCTTCAGGGACATGTTTACGGCCATATATATAACAAACTCGCGGCTTACTACAGTGGAAAAACTTTCCCACTTAAACAATAAAACACGTGGTGAAGCAAAGGATATTGTTCGAAAATTTCCGTTAACCAATGATGGGTTTGCTCAAGCTTGGCAAGATTTATCTGGCCGATACGAAAATAAACGTATCATGGTCAACAGCCAGCTTAAGATTTTATTTAATCTACCCCATGTGCCAAAAGAATCTGGCACAGAACTTAAAAAGCTTCAACGAGATATCAATGGTTGAATTTTTGCTCTAAAAATGCACAACATTGATATTAATAATTGGGATGCAATCGTTGTGTACCTTTGCTCAACAAGATTGCCAGAGGTTACGCTCTCCCTATGGGAGCAGTCCATTGCGAATTAAAACAAAATTCCAAAATGGACAGACCTCGATTCTTTCCTCACAAGTCGGTTTACAACTCTTGAAACCGTGTCTGATATTCGCAGCTCAAGTGGCGCGATACCCGAACAAACATATACCTCTTCCTCCTCCAACTCAAAACAAAACCAGAGCAATTCATCTGGTAAAAAGGTAAATAATTACCACATTAAAATTACTTCGGCAAATTGTAAGCTGTGCACTTCAGAACAGCATGCACTTCGCTTTTGTCCCCCGTTTTTGAGAAAAACTGTTAGTCAACGTTGTTAGAAAACCCAGTTAGTCAACGGCTATCAATAGTGAGAAAACACAAGTTTTGTCTAAATTTTTTAGCTCATTCTCATGAAGTGAAAGAGTGTAAGAGCCAATTTACGTGTGTGATGTGCAAGCAACGTCATAACACGCTCTTCCATCGAGACTCAGCTCCACCCCAATCGCCTGCTTCGAGCACTGACTCAAGTAGTTTGAGCTCTCGATCCAACCTCCCGGGCTCTAACACGCAGTCACACTCTGCACTTATACAGTCCACTAGCAATGACGTTCAGTGCTTCGCTACTAGTACCAAACACGTATTGCTTGGTACAGCAATGGTGACCGTATGTCATCTAGGATCTGCGTACATAACTAGAGCTCTTATAGACTCTGGCTGTGAAGGTACGTTCATATCCGAAAGATTGCAGAAGTTATTGAAGCTACCCACAAGAGCCATCAGAGCTCAAGTTTCGGAGCTAAATAACGCAGTTTCAGCGCAAGTAACGAAAGCGTGTGAAATTATTCTCAGTTCGCCTAGAAATAGGCAATTTCAAATTGAAGCTACAGCTTTTGTGCTGTCACGCTTAACTGGGAATCTGCCGTCTTGCTCCATTGATCCTTCTTTGTGCGACAGCTTGCCAAATTTACAATTGGCTGACCCACATTTCTTCAGAAGTGATCAAATTGATGTACTTATCGGTGGCAATTTGTACCCCGCCATAATTCTCGATGGCATTAAGAGAAACATTCTTGGATCCCTTTTATGCACAAGAAACAGTATTTGGCTGGATCTTTATAGGCCCTATGCCACGTAATGAGATAGCCAGCTTTACAACCTGTTTGAGCCATTACAGTGAAATTGCGATTGATCAACAAATCGCACGTTTTTGGGAGTTGGAGGGACTGCCTAAAAACAATTTTTATCCCCAACTGATAAGTTTTGTGAGGAAAACTATCAGAAAACCACTAAACATGATGATGCCGGTAGATATATAGTTACCTTACCATTTAAAAGTTATTTTCTTCATGACGTTTATCTCGGATTTTCTCGCGGCATCGCTTTCAAGCAATGGGCTGGAAGTGAAGCTCGTTTGAGTAAAAACCCTGAATTTAAGGCGCAATATGATGAAGTGGTGAGTGATTATCTCAAATTGGGTCACATGAAAAAGGTTTCACCCCCACCATTTGAAGGGTCGCCATCTCATTATTATTTGCCG
The DNA here is from genome assembly GCA_963920525.1 of Dichetophora obliterata. Taxonomy (NCBI): domain Eukaryota; kingdom Metazoa; phylum Arthropoda; class Insecta; order Diptera; family Sciomyzidae; genus Dichetophora; species Dichetophora obliterata. Next base: position 131,616,432 of record OY986436.1, read on the forward strand.
CATCATGCGGTAATAAAGCCAGAGAGTACTACCACAAAAGTGAGGGTAGTATTCAATGCGTCGAGTCCCACTTCGAATGGGGTCAGCTTGAATGATGTTCTGTATTCAGGACCAGTTCTTCAAGCTGATTTAACGCTGCTGGTTTTGAAATTGCGGTTTTTCAGATATTTTTTTAATGTTGACATCCAGCAGATGTACCACCAAATATTGGTTGACCCAAAACATTCTGTTTTTCAACGAATTCTGTTTAGAGATTCACCTGACGATGAGATTCAGGATTATGAACTACAAAGCGTAACCTTTGGGTTAAATTGCGCTCCATATCTCGCCATTCGAACCATGCTGCAATTAGCACATGATGTTCAGAAGCAGTATTCGCTTGCTGCCAAAATTCTGCGAGATTTCACATATGTCGATGACGCTCTTGCTGGCGCTCATGACGTTGAAAGTGCAATAAAAGCTAGAAATGAGCTTATCTCTGCTTAGGCTCTGCAGGTTTTACTATGCGAAAGTGGACTGCAAATGCGGCAAGCGTTTTAGACGGCCTACCTACAGAGCATCTCTTGCATGAGAACTTCTTAAAGTTAGAAGATGCAAGCTGCGCTATTCGTTGGAATGCCACTTCAGATTTATTTTATTTTACTGCTAAACGTCTTGAAATTAAATCATCTTATACAAAACGTGAAGTGTTATCAATGATAGCCCAACTATTCGATCCTGCAGGTTGGCTGGCACTTATAGTGGTGACAGCGAAAATGCTAATGCAGCGCATCTGGTTGGATGAGATAGATTGGGATGAACACCTCCCATCTCACATTTTTCAATCTTGGCAAACCTTTTTGCTAGATTATGAGAATATTAATGATATTCGCATCCCGCGTTTTGTTGGATTTTCGCCTGATTCCGACATAGAATTTCACGCCTTTTGCGATGCGTCTGAAAAGGCATACGCTGCATCGATATACATCCGTGTCAAGAAAAATGATTGTATTGTCAGTCATTTACTATGCGCAAAAAGTAAATTGGCTCCCGTCAAGACTATCTCACTACCTCGTCTTGAATTATGAGGTGCAACCCTTCTCGCGGATATGGTAGACTCCTTGCTATGCCACGTAGAAATTGAAAAGCAGCGATTGTATTGTTGGACGGATTCAACAATAGTGCTTGCTTGGCTTTGTAAGCCTCCATGTTCGTAGACCACCTTCGTAGCCAATAGTCTCTAAAGTTGCAGAGAAGGTCGGAATTCATAACTGGTTTCATGTAGATACACATGAAAACCCCGCAGATTTAGCGACGCGTGGAGTGACACCAAAAAAGCTAACTGAAAACTCTCTTTGGTGGCATAGGCCGTCTTGGCTCGCACTTGAACGATCTTCGTGGCAAATAGAAGTTCAGTCTCCAGCTTTAGAAACATCGCTTGAACGCAAAGCTGTGAAAGTGCACTTTGCACATTTTTCAAAATATGAAGATGTTTAAGAGCGGTTCTATCGTGCGACCTTTTCAAAAACATTAACGTGTCTAGAAAGTGCAGAAATTAAGTTTGTCAAATCACGATTGGTGCTTTTGTGTCAAAAATTCGTGTTTCCAAATGAATATCATTTGTTAGAAACCTGTTACGAACTCCGCAAGAATTGTTTTATGTTATTACTTTATTTGACTTTATTACTTTTTAATATTTTATTTAACTTAGTGTGAACTCGCCTTTGGTCTCAACAATCCCAACAGGTTCACGAAAGGAAAGGGTGGCAACACTCATTCGCATATCTTTTCATCTTACTATTATTTTGCGCTGCCTTTCTTTGACAGCTTTGCACATGAAATACGTGCAATTTTCAATTCTTTTTCATTCGCTAATTTATTTAAAAATCAAACGGTTGGAAGGAGACCAAAAGTAAGAGAAAAAAGGAAAAAATTAATTTTGACTTATGTAAAAAAGTAATTGTTTTTAGTTTTTGAAGCATCCCAAGTTTATTATACATCATATAATAAAGAATCAAAAAGTTTAAAGGAGTTGTTCATTTTGGATCGCTTTCGGAATTGGAATCCATTTATAAAATTCTTCAAAAATTTTGTAGCAAACTTCGCTGTTGGATTTTTCGAGAAGCAAGTTGGTGCAGCTATTTTTTCTTTTGAATCAATGCGTATGCAAAGAGAAAGGTGAAAATGGTTGGCACAAGAGGTATGGCTAAGGTTCAAGCAGCTGCGCAAGCAGGTGCCCAAGGAAACTGTGTTGTGTGTAAGGAATCCGATGACGAGTTCATGGTCCAATGCGACAACGAACGCAGCGTACCATTCAATGGGCATGTGGCAAGAGCAAGAGCGAGGCAGGTAGGGTTCAAGTGCCAGGTTTATTTGGTGGCGCTTGCGGCGTAGGGCAGGGCAATGAGGCATTTAACGATAATCATAGTGGCACCTGTGGCGCAGGTCAAAGCAATGAGGTATTCAACGCGACCGGTGGCGGCGCTTGTGGCGTAGGCGATTCAAGTTGCAGAGACGAGTTTAAAGTGCAGAACAATACGTTACCGTTGTATAGGCCAAGAGAACCACAGGCTGCAGCAGCTTTTCTTAGCACAGAGCAGTTGAGTGCACGTCAAGTTGTTCCCAGGGAACTGCCAAATTTCAGTGGCAAGCCGGATGAATGGTCTCTTTTCGTTAGTAGTTTTGAAAACTCGACTAGACTATGTGGTTTCAGCAACGATGAGAACTTACTTCGACTTCAGCGCGCTATAAAAGGAAAAGCTATGGAATATGTCAGCAGCAAGTTAATGATTCCTGCTATGGTTCCAGAGATAATTTCTACGTTGCGTATGATATTCGGCAGGCCGGAGCACATCATTAATAATTTGTTGGTTAGGGTACGCTCGGCTCAAAATGTAAATTACAACAAATTGGATTCGCTTATTAACTTTGCTGTGGAGGTGAAAAATTTGACAGCCACGTTGGAGGCTTCTGGTCTTCCATCGCACCTAAACAACCCAATGCTGATTCAAGAGCTTATTGAAAAGCTGCCTTCACAATTAAAACTCGATTGGGCAATTTTTTCGCAAAACAGTCCAGAAGTAAATCTAATCATATTCAGCAATTGGTTGTTCGGTTTGGCAGAGGCAGCCAGCAGCGTGATACTCGTTCCAGTTTCAAGCACGAGTCATGATATTGAGAGGCGCAAGGCCCATCGTGTTGGATTTCACCAAGAGGAAGGTGAAGTGGAAATGCGTGCAACTGATTCTAAGGAATTATTATGTGTTTTTTGTAAGAAAGCGCACTTAATAACAAGGTGCGAAAAATTTAAGAAGCTAAGTTACAATGACAAGTGGGACTTGGTGCATAAACTAAAACTATGCCGCTCATGTCTAAAGTTGCATGATCCAAGATTTTGTCGAGAAAGAAAACAGTGTGGTGTAGATAAATGTACCGCCAAACACCATTGTATACTTCATCGACCAGATATGAAAACTAACGAAGTAAGCATGCCAGATATGGTTGCAACTCACTATGATGAGAGCTCAAAGGTGTTGTATCGAATTATGCCAATTACTATATATGCAAGTGACCGCTCTGTTGACGTATATGCTTTCTTGGATGATGGATCTGGACCGACGTTGATTGAGAAAAGCGTTTTGACACATTTAAATGTAAAAGGTGAAAAATCAGATGTATGTCTTAGATGGACGGACGGAACCATTCGCGTGGAGAGTAAGTCAGATATCGTCAACTTAAAGGTGTCACCTAGAGGGAAAGATCAAAAGCAGTTTGCGTTGCGCAATGTTCGCGCGGTTGAGACACTTGATCTCCCTGTGCAAACTATGGTGATGCCAGAGCTCATTCAGAAGTACAAACATCTTAAAGGACTGCCAGTGGAATCATATCGAAATGTAGTCCCAAGCGTAATTATTGGACTGAATAACAAGAGCGTAGCCATGCCACTAAAATTTCGTGAAGGAAAGGCTGATGAGCCTGCAGCTACCAAGACGCGCCTTGGTTGGACCGTTTACGGTGTTTTAGATCAGGAGCTCGGAAGTGATTGTACGAAAGGTGGAGAAAATTTACAATTGCACATTTGCGAGTGCGATAACGACTTGTCCTTGCATAAGCTAGTAGCTGAGCACATAAACATAGAAAATTAATATCTGTGAATCAAGATAAAAGCGGCCACGCTCAAAATAAACTCTTACAAAAATCTGTTTCGCGAAATGGCGACCACTTTGTAGTGAAATTGCTTTGGAAAGCGGAAATGGCGACAATGCCCAATAACTTTTCTATGGCCATGCAAAGACTTCATTGTTTCGAAAGAAAATTGAATAAAGATTCTTTTCTTAAGTACAAGGTGAATGATCACATTCAAAATATGGAGAAGAAAGGATATTGTAGTGTTGGAAGTTGTTTCTATTTAGTTGTGTCAGGGTAGTGTGTTTTGTGTATTAGAGGCGCACACGCCTTTTTAATCAGCCGCAAGGCTTTTAATCATATAAGCCACAAAGGCTATTTTTATTAAACCGCAAAGGCTAATTATGCATCAAGCCACAAAGGCTATTCTTAATAAGCCGCAAAGGCTAATTTTAATTAAGCCACAAAGGCTATTTTATTAAATAAAAGAAACTTTATTTGGGCTCTTCGCCTTTTGTCTCCAAATCTAAATCTGTCTTTATTTTAAAATATTTTAGTTTATATACAATTTTTACCAGTATTTTTGTTAAATTAATTTACTCCTATTTCCAAGACTCCTCCTTTAATTCCAATGATTTTTAAATTTATTTTGAGAACTCAATAATTGACCAATCACTTTTAGTTTGTTAACCTTACCAAATTTTCCCCACTAATTTAATTTTTTAAACATCATTTATTGGTTCGCTCAAATTCTTGGCCTTGTCTTTAAAGTGTCATCGGCACTTATTCAACTTATCGCTTGTTGTTGTTGCTTTGTGTTTTTCTGTGCAATGCACTTGTAACACGAGTCCCGCTGTCGCTGTTGCATTTCAGCTTGTGTGGTATCTAGCGGCACAAGCGTAAAGGGGTGCTAAATGCACTTCATGAGAATTTGAGCTACAATTAGTTGTGTTTACTTTGAGGTTTTTTATTTGGTTTAGTTTGGAAATTTTGTCAACATTATGTTGATATGTTTATTGTTATCATATGTTAGACAATTGAAGTGAAGATCTTTTGGTGATTGTCTGACTTGAATGTGTGTACGTATGTACGTACACTACACCCTCACCCTTAAGCGAAAATTTACTTGCAAAGATAAATTTTTAAGAAGTTGGAGTTTTGGAAAAGAATATGTTTATAATTTTTATAGTATCTTTAAATAGTTATTATTTTACAATAAAATAAAATATGTAGTCTTAATATTATTTATGTTTAAATTATTTGTTCATTGGTAAATAATGGTAATATTTATACTAATACGAAAAACTTATATGATAATGGACAATGTTTTAAATCATGATATTAACGTATTTAATAATAACATTTTGTTTTTTTTTAATATTTATATCAGTAGTTTTGAAAATTCAGTAAAGTAATTTATAGAGTCTTAATATCTAGTATTATTTATACATAAAATATTTACATATTTTTAATTTAATTATGTGTTTATAAATTTCTTTAACATATTATTATGGAATTTCTTATGTTTATTATTTACATCAATAATGGAGTTCACTCCTTCTCTAAGTATTATTTTATATGGTCCGTGATATGGACTTTGACTTTTCTTTCTACTTTCAAGTTTAACTAATACTAAATCTCCTTCATGGAAATTGGATATATTAACATTCTTGTCATAATTGATTTTTCGTTTATGTTTTACGGTTTTTATTATTTCTCTTGCTTTATTAATGGAATTTCTAAGTCTTATTTTCAATTCGTTTGCATAGTTTTCTAAATTGTAAATTGGTTTGTTTTCTTTTGTTAAGTCATTTGAAATGTTTGGTAATTTACCAAAAATGAGTTCGTATGGTGAGTACGATGTATCAACATGTGGTGTTGTATTATATGCGAATGTGTAATATGGAACCCAATTATCCCATTCATAATCATCAGCAAAAGATAGAAGATACTCGTTAAGTACCCTGTGGTTTCTTTCAAGTGCTCCTATAGTTTCATGATGATATGGTGCTGAGAAAATTTGTTCTATTTTTAATAAGTTGCAAATGTTTTTTAACAATTCATTCGTAAATTCAGTACCTCTGTCAGATTTTAAATTTTTGAAAAATCCGTACTTTAAGATCAATTGTTCTACAAGGGTTTGGGCTATTGTTTTTGCGTCTTTTATTTCAATTGGATGTGCAATAACAAATTTTGTTAGTTCACATTGCATGGTTAGTATGTACCTAAATCCATTTGATATTTTTAATGGTCCGACAGTGTCGATTGATATTGTTTCAAAACTTGTGTTTGGAGAGTCAGTTATTGTCATTTTTTCTTTTATGTGTCTAGTCTGTTTATTACGAGTGCAATATATACATTTGTTTATGTAGTTTTTCACCATCTGGCGCATATGTTTCCACACATAACGTTGTTTTAGTTTAAGGATAGTCTTTCTAATACCTAAATGTCCTCCTTGTGGTGTGTCATGGTATTCTTGAATTATTTTGTGTTGCATGGATTTATTTGCAATTCTTTTAGGGGGTTGAAATATCATAATTTTTAGCGATTCTTTATTACAGGGTTATCAATATTCGAAGCGCCCATCTGGCAACACTGTAACTTTCCGCAGTGAAGCCAAATCGACTAATGACATACCGCGTTTGAAGCATCATTCCAAGCAAATGTTTACAATGAAACAGTACACGCCACGCGAACGCTCTAAAATTGTTGAAATTTACATTCAACAAAACAAGTCAATAGTGAAAACTCAACTCAATGAGCGATGAAGCTCATTTTCAGTTGAACGGAACGGTAAACAAACAAAATTGCCGTATTTATGCCACTGAAAATCCACAAGCGATTCAAGAGGTACCTCTTCACGATGAAAAAGTCACTATTTGGTGTTTGGCGTTTGAGCAAAAATGCTCATTGGGCCGTTCTTTTTCGAAGATGATAATAGCCACAGAGTGACTGTCAATCAGGAGCGTTATCGCGATATGATAAACAATTTTTTCATGCCAATCGTTCGTCGAAAGCGTATCAGGCACTACTGGTTTCAACAAGACGGCGCGCCACCACACACAAGCCGCACTACAATCGATTTTTTGAAGCAATTGTTCCCTGGCCGTTTGATGTCAAAAAATGGTGATTTCGATTGGCCGCCAAGATCACCAGATTTAACGCCTCCAGACTTCTTTTTGTGGGGTTATTTAAAATCAAAGGTTTACGTCAACAAGCCAAAGACCCTAGAAGAGCTGAAAACCAACATCCGTCAAGAAATAACCGCCATTCCCATCGAAATGTTGAAGAAAACCATGGAAAATGCTGCAAAACGGGCACAATATGTCGTAGAGGCCAATGGCGACCATTTACGAGATATCATATTCAAGAAATAATGTAAGCAAATCTACTTGAACCCAATTTAATGATATTCATGACGAACAGACAAAAAATTGTGGTTTCTTTGATTTATTTAAAAATAAAATGGCTTCGAATATGGGCAACCTTGTATTTTTATTAATCTTCTGCTGCAGCATATTATATATTTTCTTAAATTCGTCTTTATGCATAATTGTAAGCATAATATCGTTTTCATCTAGCGCTAGTTCTTTAATATTTAATTTGTTCATTTTAGATACTAATTTCTTCAAAATCGACTCTAGAGTCGCTGAATTATCATTAGATCTTGCATGCATATTATTATTATCTTTATTTATTCCTGATGATAGCTTCATCGAAGTCGAATCTGGATTCGTCGATTTATCGCTACATCGCACGTGCACAATATCATTTAATATATTGATACTAGTATCATTTTTATTCATATTTTTATCGCCTATTTCAAATTTTAATTTACGTACGTTTTTTATATCGCTAATTGATGTGCAATCCCATACAAAAAGTTCCTGACGCTCCTGTTGAGATGCATTTTCATCATTTGCAAGTTCTTCTTGCTTCTTTTTATTTCCCCTTGTTATTACCATGGCTTTTTTTAGACTGATTGTTTCTTCAGTGGGTATCATTTTTTTTTAAATATCCGAATCTATCTTTATTCGTGATAAAGCATCTGCATTTGTATTAATTTTTCCTTGTTTGAAAACTATAGTGAAATCATAATCAGATAAGTCTAATCTGATTCTTGTCATTTTTGATGACGGATTATTGTGACTAAATAATGAAACTAAAGGTCTGTGATCTGTAACAACTATAAATTTCTGTCCGTATAAATATGGTTTGAAAAAGTTTATCCCCCAATGTATGGCTAAAAGTTCTTCTTCTATTATTGGTTTATTTATGTCATGTTTTTGTAGAGTTTTACTGGCATAAGATATAGGTAAGTCTTGTCCTATTTCACCTTGTGATAACACTGCTCCCAAAGCGTAATTTGAAGCGTCTGTCGTTAGAATAAATGGTTTTGAAAAATCGGGATATTGTAAAATAGGTGGTTCTATTAATTTCTGTTTCAGTGTTTCAAAAGCTGTTTGACATTGCTCTGTCCAATTGAAAGTTTGGTTCTTTTTTAGTAAAGCATTTAGGCATTGTGCAATTGTTGCAAAATCTTTTATGAATCGTCTATAATAATTGCAAAAGGCACTTCGTCTGCATTTAAAGGAATTGGATAATTTTTTATTGTTTCATATTTTGCTGGATCAGTCTTAATACCGTTTTGCGTAATTAAATGTCCTAAATAAACTACTTCCGGACGTAAAAATTTGCATTTACTTGCATTTAATTTCAGGTTGTATTTGGCTAATCTATCAAAAATTTTAATTAAATTATTGTTGTGGTGTTGTAGGCTACATCCAAAAACTATTATGTCATCTACATATAAAAATGCTTCTGAGCTTAAACCTGTAAGAGCTAAAGTCAACATACGTTGAAAACTGTTTGAAGATATTTTTAGTCCAAATGGTAATCTTTTAAATTGATAATGACCGTCATTAGTAGAAAAAGCTGTTAGAGGTCTTGAATTTTTGTCTAGAGGGATTTGGTGAAAAGAACTCGTCATGTCGAGTGTGGAAAAATACTTTGCTCTACCGAGTTTATCTAAAACATCTTCTATTCTTGTCAAAGGAAATTTGTCATTTACTATTTTATTATTTAATTTTCTGAAATCAACCACTAAACGCCATTTCTTTGTATCGTCAGCGCTTTTCTTTGGTACAAGTAGAAGTGGTGAATTGTATGGGCTTGTGGATGATTCAATTAAATCATTATTTATTAGTTCTTCAACCTGATCATGAATTTCTTTGTTTTGAGTGTATGGTAATCTATAATTTTTTATATATGTTGGTGTATCATCTATTGTTGATAACTTTTGTGTATAGAAATTGTTTATTGTTAATTGTTCTTCTTTTAAATGAAATATGTGTTGATATTGTCTGAATATATTTATAAGTGGATGCTTTGCCCCTACGTCTAATTCTTTCAAAACTTTTTGGAATCTAATTTCGTCTTTATATGAATCTTGTTTGAAATATAAATAATTCGATAATGGTATCAATTTTGCTTTTAGTTTGTTTATTATTATTTCTGTTTCTGTTGTGTTTAGTATTTTTAAATGACATATGCCTTTTGATGGAACTATAGAGTTTGCTATGAATACCCCTGTCTGAATTTCTTCATTTAATATTACACTATCCTGATTTAATTTTAAGTTTATTGGAGTTATAATTTCTGTTCTAGGTGGTATTCGAATTACATTAAATGTATTTTTGTTTATGTACAAAGGTGTTACTACGTCACTGCTGCCTAGTATTATCGTTAGTGTTTGTGTTTCATAGTCAATTTTACGCATATATTTAGTTAAAAAGTCTCGTCCTAAGATGCCGTCTGTGTAAACTGGGAAATCTTCATCAACCGCATGAAAAAATGTTCTACTACGTCACATTGAAAATCTAATTTTAGTTGTACAGATCCTAGTGTTAAAGTTTCTTCTTTTGTTATTCCTGTTAGCTTACATTTATTGTCTATATTAATGAATGAGTCTTGCGCTATATTTTCGAGTTTACAGATCGAAATATCTGCTCCTGTGTCAATTAAAAATTTAAGGTTTTGTTTAGAATTTTTTCATTTTACTATAATATAATTTGTGTTTTTATCCGATATATTATAAATCTTTAATTTTGCTGTCCCGGAACATCCTCTGTATCGATCTCCGAGCATTCCTCGTTTCCCTGAATGTTGTTGTTCATGACATACATTCCATTGTTGTTGTTTTGGTTTCTGTAATTTGATGTTCTTCTGTTGTTATTTTGGAAATTATTATTTCTGCTATTGTTGTTGCCGTTATGATTATGCTGGCTATTTGAAAAAGCTGATCGTTGCACGAAATGTGTATTGCTGTTTCTGTTATTTTGTTTTCGAGCGTTGTTGTTGTTATTATTATATCTGTAATTTGATGTTCTCGTGTTGTAGTTTTGGTTATGCTGTTGTCTGTTGTTATAGTTATTTGATATATTGGGTCGTTCTCCCCTGTATGAGTTGTTAAAATTGTTATTGTATTGTCTGTTATTCATTCTAAAATACATTAATTTATTATTTGTGTTTACATTCTTTTCTAGTTCTAAAGCTAGATTTGTTGCGTCAATTAATGTTTTTGGTTGAGATGCAAAAATTGTGTTTTTTAAATCGCCATTTAGTCCATTTTTAAAAATTGTTAAAGCGTAGCTTTCGTTCATTTTAATGATGACGATTCTTTGTGCGTCATCGCCTGTTGTTTCTGATATCTGTAAATTATTTAGTTCAGCGATGAGGTTTATTAGTTTGTCTTTGAATTGTGTTACTGAATTGTTTCTTTGTGTTAAAGTGGCTAGTTGTGTATGTATCTGAGCTGTGGTTAGATTGCTCTTGTATGTATTTTGTAAAAGTGTTTGTAGTTTGGGAAAAGTGTCAATGTTAGCTGTGTATCCTAGATTGGTTTTCACGTTTGTGCTTAGTTTTATGCTCACTATTAATTCTATTAGTTTCTTTTTATCATCGGCTGTGTAAGTGTTGTATAACAAGTCGATTAATTTTAGAAATCCTTCTAGTTCTTTATAATTCCCTGAGAAAATGGGAATTATTTTCATAATTGTCTCTAAGTTAAACTCTGCCATTTTTGTGTTTACCTTATTTTCTGTTATATTACTTGTCATTTGCTCTAATAGTGACCTAGATTTGTGAACTAATATGTAAAATTCTTCTGTCAGTGTTAGTAGTTCGTGATTATTTTTTAGTGTAAGTTTATGTTGGTCGAAGTCCTTCTTATACTTGTCGATCAATTCTAATTTGATTTTTATGGTCGATAGTGTGTATTTTCTATTTATTGTTTTCTGTATATTAACTTTAATGTTTCTAACTTCTTTGTAAATTTCTGTTAATATTTCCATATATAAATTCTTCTTTATTTTTTTTTTTTTTGAAAAAAAATATTTTTTTTTTTTAAATATTCTGCATTCTATCTATATGTTTTAATACATAATTCTTATAATAATTGCTTATTTTATAAACTATATATATAATTAAAATTATAATAATTATTGTTATTATTACAGTTATTGATGTACGTGTCACATCTGATGTAGTGACTGCTGACCCCAAATTGTTCTGTATATTCTCCGTGATAACAACACGATCTTCATTCTTATTATTTAGCATTGTTACGTTGTATACGGCTTCCGTTATTATCCTGATCATTCGTAAAAATCCTTTTTAGGTTTGTTCTCTTCTCTGCGAACTTTTCTCATGCGCTTTTCCATTTCTTTGAAAATCTGTTTATGTGTCCTTAGGTGTTTGACCATTTGATTTTCATTAATTTTTTCTTCACAAACAAAGCAGTACATTATTCGAATTTATTTTGGAATTTGTATTTCAAATCCTTTAGCTGCTGAATATAACTGTATTTTTCCTTCCCTTTTGTAATATTTATTAATCTAAAGAGGTCGTTTAGTTGTCTTCTTTGTTTGACCTGTTTGCCGGCTCTAGTTCTTTTTTTTTGGTGGTTGTAAATGGATTTTGAGGATTTCTTTATTCTTTTGTTGCCGCTCTTGATATTCCAGTATTGATATTTTCTTTATGGGAGTTGCGGTATATACCGGTGGTTGTGGTTTTTCTTCTTGGAGAGTATCTATTTCTTTTTGTACAGTACGTATGTACTCTACCAATTCATCGTATTTTTTGTGGAATTCTGCATCCATTTAGAATTTTTGGATTTTATAGTTCGCCGGTTGTAGGTTTACAGGATCGAATTTGCATAACAGGATTACGAAGTTGCGGATCGAGATCACAGGAACGAAAATTGCATAATCGAAGTAACAGTATTACGAAGTTGCGGATCGGGATCACAGGAACGAAAATCAAAGTAACAGGATTACGGAGTTGCGGATCACAGGAACGAAAATTGCAGGATCGCCATGTAGTGTTGGAAGTTGTTTCTATTTAGTTGTGTCAGGGTAGTGTGTTTTGTGTATTAGAGGCGCACACGCCTTTTTAATCAGCCGCAAGGCTTTTAATCATATAAGCCACAAAGGCTATTTTTATTAAGCCGCAAAGGCTAATTATGCATCAAGCCACAAAGGCTATTCTTAATAAGCCGCAAAGGCTAATTTTAATTAAGCCACAAAGGCTAGTTTATTAAATAAAAGAAACTTTATTTGGGCTCTTCGCCTTTTGTCTCCAAATCTAAATCTGTCTTTATTTTAAAATATTTTAGTTTATATACAATTTTTACCAGTATTTTTGTTAAATTAATTTACTCCTATTTCCAAGACTCCTCCTTTAATTCCAATGATTTTTAGATTTATTTTGAGAAATCAATAATTGACCAATCACTTTTAGTTTGTAAACCTTTCCAAATTTTCCCCACTAATTTAATTTTTTAAACATCATTTATTGGTTCGCTCAAATTCTTGGCCTTGACTTTAAAGTGTCATCGGCACTTATTCAACTTATCGCTTGTTGTTGTTGCTTTGTGTTTTTCTGTGCAATGCACTTGTAACACGAGTCCCGCTGTCGCTGTTGCATTTCAGCTTGTGTGGTATCTAGCGGCACAAGCGTAAAGGGGTGCTAAATGCACTTCATGAGAATTTGAGCTACAATTAGTTGTGTTTACTTTGAGGTTTTTTATTTGGTTTAATTTGGAAATTTTGTCAACATTATGTTGATATGTTTATTGTTATCATATGTTAGACAATTGAAGTGAAGATCTTTTGGTGATTGTCTGACTTGAATGTGTGTACGTATGTAAGTACACTACAATATATACGCAAGCTAAATCAGAGCGAAATCGAAGCTGAGCACTCACGGAAATGGTATTTGCCCATATTTGTGGTCAAGAATGCAAACCACAAAAGATACGCACAGTATGGGATGCCGCCGCAGAATACAAAGGAGTTTCCTTGAATGGGTGTCTACAAAAAGGACCGGATCTTCTCACCTCTCTTGTTGAGGTTCTTTTTAACTTCAGGGTAGGAGCAATTGGAATATGTGGCGACATATGCGAGATGTTCCATAGGGTGGCCATGCACGAAGACGACCAGCAATCACAACGATTTTTGTGGCGCAACTGCGATGCAACCCGGAATCCAGACGTGTATGGTCTTAAGGTTATGAGTTTTGGCGCAAGCTGCTCGCCTTCGCTTGCTCAGTTCGTAAAAAATCAAAATGCATTAGAGCTTAGCGAACTATACCCAAGAGCGGCTAAGTCTATAATAGAGCAGCACTACGTGGATGACATGCTTGACAGCGCAAACTCAATCGAAGAGGCTATTTAAATCGGCAGCGAAGTTCGAGAAGTCCACAAGCGCGCAAATTTTCATATACGGAACTGGCTCTCAAACTCTGAGGATGTCATGGAGGCGATGGGCGAACCTGGTTTAGCCGATACATTCTGCCGAGCGGGTAAAAGCGTTGAGCAAACGGTAGAGGCAGAGAAGGTTCTCGGCATGTGGTGGCAGACCACCTGCGATATGTTCCCGTTCAATTTAAGATATACTAAGGCTAACGAGGAGGTGCTGCGCGGTATAAGGCTGCCAACAAAGAGAGAGCTTTTGTGATTGTTGATGTCAATTTTCGACCCACTGGGGCTCTTAACATTTTATTTGCAAAAACATTTTATTTATTTGATTTACATGAAAATTTTGTTTCAAAAGATCTAGCGCAGCGGAATTGAGTGGGACGATGAAATCCCCGATGAGTTTGCAGATGCTTGGAAGAGGTGGCTCTCGTTCTTATCGAATATAAAAGATGTGCAAGTGCCGCGGTGTTATTTTGGTCGTGTAAATTGCGAATCTAAGCAGATTGACAGCTTTGCACATGAAATACGTGCAATTTGCAATTCTTTTTCATTCGCTAATTTATTTAAAAATCAAACGGTAGGAAGGAGACCAAAAGTAAGAGAAAAAAGGAAAAAATTAATTTTGACTTATGTAAAAAATAATTGTTTTTAGTTTTTGAAGCATCCCAAGTTTATTATACATCATATAATAAAGAATCAACAAAGTTTAAAGGAGTTGTTCATTTTGGATCGCTTTCGGAATTGGAATCCATTTATAAAAGAAACCAATCAACTAATTGGATTTAAAAGTACAATCTTAGCTCTTAATCCGTTTCTGCACAAGCTTTTGAGTGTTGGTGGACGGTTACCCTTTTCCCGAATTTTGTCAAATGACGAAAGACACCTAATTATATTGCCGTATAATTGTCAATTTTCTCGTCTGTTAGTACGTTTTGTCCATGAGATCTCTGGCATTGACTTCGCTGGTCCGTTCGACATAAAAAGCTACCTCGGTAGATCTTGTCGAATAAGTAAGAGATACGTCTGTTTGTTTGTGTGCTTTTCTACAAAGGCAATTCATTTGGAACCCACTAGCGACTTATCAACTGCTACGTTTCTGGCAGCATTTTCTCGTTTTACTGCTAGGCGTGGCTGCCCAGCAAATGTGTACTCTGACAATGGTACAAACTTTGTTGGCGCCTCAAATGTCTTAAAAAGGGACTTCAAAAGCTTTCTGAGTTCGTCACATGATGCCCTCCTAGCCCAGTATGCGCATCATGAAATCTCCTGGCATTTCATCCCAGCTGGGCATTTCATCCCCATTTTAAAAAGATGGCCGGGAGTATGAATTATACTTTCGAAGAGTTCACCACACTACTGAATCGAATCGAATCTTATCTTAATTCGAGGCCACTTTCCGCCATGTCTGAAAATCCGTTTGATTTTCGCTCTCTCACACCAGGTCATTTCTTGGTTGGCGGCCCACTGCTCTCGCCATTGGAGCCAGAAATAACTGATCAGCATTTGAGTATCATCAACCGTTGGCAGAAGGTCAAGGAGATGCATCATCACTTTTGCCACCGATGGAAAAATGAATACCTAAAGGAGATGCATCGGCGTGCAAAGTGGAAAACTCCTCAGCTAGACTTCAAAGTTAACGACTTAGTTGTTATTAAAGAAGATAATTTTCCCGCGAATGAATGGCGATTAGGTCGAGTTTTAAGAACGTACGTCGGTAGTGACAATAGAGTCCGCGTAGCTGACGTTCGAACCGAAAGAGGTAGCGTCACGCGGCCTACCGTGAAACTGGTCGCTTTACCTGCGAACTAGCAGCAACACCACCCTATTTCCTCATTTAACAGTTTATTTTCTTTTCGTTTCTTTTGTTTCTTTTGGTTTCGTTTCAGAATGTCATCCACCAACATCGGGCGTGATCTCCTAGAAGAGATATTGTTGCAGACGGATACCGAAATGGCTCAGAGCGACGTCGATACTGTGCGAGAATGTTCCTAGCCCGCAACCTGCCAGTCCAATACGAAGCACGGTGGCCAGCGTAGTTGCCGTAGTGACTCGCAGCGACACTGTCCCGAGGTGTCGTTTGTGCTCCTTAGAGCATAATCTTGCGTCATGCGGACGGTTCCTGACAATGAACCTGGAGGAGCGGTTGAGAACAGTATTGCTCCATTTTTACTATTCCAACTGCCTTTCAGCAGTTCATATGCAAAGGGACTGCCTGAGCGATGTGAGATGTCGTCACTGCGGCGACGATCATCACACCCTACTACACTCCCGCTCACGTGTCCGAGCAGGTCGAGTTCAATCGAGGAGATCACGTGGAAGACGCCAACGAGCAAAGAAGCCACGAAATCAGAAGTGCCAGCCTGCATCCGCAGCTGATGATATGAAACGGTCAGAGGGTCGGGACGCAACCAATCCCTCCTGGAAGGGACCGCAGTCGGCAGCTCGTACGGCTCCGTCTAGGGACAATGTCCCGAAGCAGTCCCCTTCCCGGAAGAGGCCGCAGTCGTACGATCATGCGTCTACGTCTAGGGACCATTTACCGAAGCGGTCTCCTCCCGAACGACCAACAACAACGGGCCTACAACGCGTTACTTCACTGCTCCCCACGGCTGTGGTGAGCACGTGGAAACATGGTGGCCTGGTGCAGGGACGTGCAATCCTGGATGCCTGCCTTCCCCAGTCCCGGATCGCAAGTGAGTTGGTCCGGAAGTGGAAGCTTCCAACTTCTATGGTCGATGGACGGGAGGTATGCACCCTGGTGTTGCGCGGTCGGCACGGGTCTGGTGTCCACCTGGAGACTACAGCCAGGGTTGAGCGCAGGTTGGAGGCCATCACACCATCCCGCGACATCGACGAACGGATCTGCCACGGCTATCCAAATATCAATTTGGCTGATCCACGCTTCTACCGAAGGGCGCCGGTACGGCTTTTGCTGGGAAGCGATGTTTACGCCAGGGTGATGCAGCTTGGGAGCCTGCCGATGGGTTTCAGCATGCCGTTGGCCCAGAACTCCATCTTTGGATGGGTTTTATCAGGACAAGGCGCCTGGTAACGTCTTGCAATTCTGCAAGGCGGGCGGCATTTTGAGCTCACTGTGCTGTGTCGGCACAGCGGTGGTTTGTCCGGTTGCGCTCTTATGTATTGTTCGTTTTCATTCTTTTCGGTCAGCGCTTCTCGCTACCCTTGCAAAAACTTTGTTAGTCTGTAAGCAATCAGAATAAAATCTACCTGAAAACGAAGAAGTTCTAAGCCCACGAGTTTTTATTTTACCCCCCCCCCCCCATTTAGCGTTTATATAAAGGGTGTTAACTTCCTCCAATCGGTTCAAAAAGAAACAAATTTAATGTCTTGACTAATAATAGACGAGTTGGGAATAATTTTAAAAACATCTTAAATTTTTTTTTTACAAATTGTGACTGATTTTATTCATCAGCATGAATCATTGAAACCCGGCAGAGAAAATTCGGTACGCACTCCCTTCGCTTTCCGAAAATCCTATTGTTGAATCCGATCGAATGCACTGCAATACCGATCCACAAAACCAACTCCAAAAAACAGCTGTTCAGCTATTAAAACAATGCAAATCAATGAACAAATAATAAAACGTGAAATAAATAAAAATAACAAAGATTAAATATAATAATTTTAGCAATTTATATACTAAACATATTATTTAATAGTGAGCTCACAATATTTGGCTCCTGGTGTTCTGCTCACTTGGCACTTCAGCTCGGCGTTGCAGAACCCACAGCTCGTCGCTTTGGCCCCGTTTTTTTGGTGGTGATTTTTTTTTGTTTATTTTTACTTTTTACGATGATGTTGTTTCATCTGACTTCACAAAAAGACGTTGCAACCTTATCTCTTCTGCTGTTGGTATAAACATATGTATGCCGATGCTTTCTGCTAACCAGCGGTCATCGTTCTACTTCGGCTAGATACGCTACTAAAATATTTTTACATTTTTTAAGGAAATTTTTCAAGAACAAAAATTGTTTCTTTTTATTTTCAAAATCAAAGATGAAAAAAATACTTTTTCTTTCGAAAAAATAAATTTAAAATTGACAACGCTTAAAATATTTATTTATCGTATAAAAGTTTTGTGGCGTGTATGAAAAATCTAACTCCGGATTCGAGCTTAGCGATTATGTAGTGAAGACACATAATCATGTTATAGTTTATTGAACTACTCTAAGAACAATGACCACAATGTAATATTGTGATATAGTATCATGTTATAATTTATTTAACCTACTTAAACTTTATCAAGTGTCAGCATAAAATATGAGCATGACTTTGTTCTTTAAGTTGATGACAAATGGATTGGAATGTGACTTCACTCATCTTTCTTTTTATTTAAAAACCATATTAAAAAGTAATAAAGTAGTCAGTTATCAATTGGATTTGAAGTAAGGTGTTTGATTTTCTCTACTGCATAATATGGCGACCGTGACAGGACCGTGGAATTTTTTTTCAATCTGTTGAACGTTTGTTTGCATAACAAGTAAAAACACAGCAAAAGCAAAAGACTGCTTAAGAAAATTAAAATAAAATTGAAAGAATTCAAACGTTTGTGTAAGAATGTAAAAGAAATGTGAAAATTTTTGTTGAACGTTTGTTTGCATAACAAGTAAAAACACAGCAAAAGCAAAAGACTGCTTAAGAAAATTAAAATAAAATTGAAAGAATTCAAACGTTTGTATAAGAATGTAAAAGAAATGTGAAATTTTTTTTTCTATAACAAAGTGAACAATAAAAAAAAATAGACAACAAGATTGCGTTATATAAAACACTAAATATTTGATAAAAAAGCAAATTTGTGACATCAAAGAACGATCAAATAATTATTCCAACTGAGAACACACAACTGCAAGAAACATGACATGGTGGAAGAAAATCCCAACATATATACCTCTACTGGTAGCTGGCTACGAGGTTGGCAAAGCAACTGAAGGAAGTGATAATAACAACAACATCAACAACAAGCAACTTGTCGAATTCATCCACAACAACGAACACCACAACAACGAACAAAAAACAGCAGAGCACATAAATTTTATTGAACTGATGGCGATTGCAGCAGCTATAATCCTGGCATTCATTTATTTGTCAAAACTAATATGTAAATTTATGATGAGGAATAACAGAAATATACAACAACAAATCTAAAAATTACTACCAGAATATTCAGTAAGTTAAAAAAAAAAATTATAATGTAATAAATATGTAGATGTTTTAGTCATACACTTTAAACTGTCAAAATTATGCAATGGGAAAATATTATTGAGAGAATAAATAAATTGCGGATTAAATTCGGGCAATCATTTAAAAGTTTGAATCAGAATAGGCCTACAAAACAGGAAACTATAGAAAAACATTTGGAAATTTTATTTGAAAATTATAATGCTATTAGGGCAGAATTACACAGAAATTATGAAAGGTTTACAACACAACACAAAAACGAAGCAAATAATATTTTTCACGCTCTAAGAGATAAATTAATAAAAATTTTACATTAACACAACGTTAAAACAAAAATACCTTTGACATTAGACTGTCCAGTTAATAGGGAATTACTAGAAACGGATGACAAAGAAGATTTTGAAATAGACACAGAAGGAAACTCGGAAATTATAATGCCACGAACAGAAGACGACATACTGGATAGGACAACGAAAATTGTCCCAGTGTTTGGTGGTAACGAAACTGAATTGCAAAGTTTCTTAGATGCTTTGACGCTGATTGATCGAATTAAGGATACACATGAGGCAGTTGCCATTGAAGTAATTAAGACAAAACTTAAGGGTCAAGCAAGGAACTTAATTACGGATGAAAGTACCATTCAGAGCATCAAGACAAAACTACAAACGTCCATAAAGGGTGAGTCATCTGATTTATTGTCTTCAAAATTGATGAACATAAGGCAAAATACAAAATCCGCCACCGCATACGCTGATGAAATTCAGGAAATTGCTAAAAAATTAAATGGGGCATACATAACAGAAGGTTATCCCCAAGAAATTGCCGTTAAGTTGGTAAGGCAAAATGCGGCCAAAGCAATCTCACGAAACGCTTCAAATGATGAGGTTAAACTCATTATTAAAACTGGAAATTTTTCGTCTTTGAATGAAGTAATTTCCAAATTTGTAGAATCAAGTACAGAGGCTTCAGCCTCAAATTCTTCGGTTTTTTACTTTAAGCGACGTGGAAATAATAGGCCAAATGGTGGACCTAATAATTATCGTGGGCGCGGCCAAGGCTGGCGTCAGAATAACAATCCCAATAACAGAAGGAACGGTGATAATAATGCTAATGGCAACAATGGGCGACATGGTAGTCAAAACAACGGTTATAGAAATTCACAGAATAGAGGCCGAGTAAGGGTAACGCATGAAATCTCGGAAAACGAGATTTCCCCTCAAAATATGGGGGGGATCATCAAAATCAGAATTAAAAACGGGATCAATATTCACCTTAAATCTCAATTTGAGTAGTTTTATAAATATTCACATATCAACCAATATTAATTTAACTACGTTGCTTGTAGATACCGGAGCAGATATCTCGTTAATCAAGGTTCATTGAAATTCAACCCGAAAAATATTATTCAAATATCTGGCATAGGAAAAGGAAATATTCAATCTTTGGGCACAGTACAAATTGACCTGGTGGTAGGAAACTTTTTAATTCCCCATGAATTTCATGTGGTATCAGATACATTCCCGATGCCATTTCAGGGTATATTGGGTTTAGATTTCTTAAAAACTTGTAATGCCACTATTCAGTACGGGTCTGATATGAACTCAAATCTGCTTTCATTAAGACCATATAATTTAAATTACCCAATAAATATTCAATTACTTGAAAGTCTAAATGATGGTGATGTAACACTACCGGCTCGAGCCGAAGTTTTCAGAGTCATAAGAATTGATAACGACGATTCTGATTTAGTGATTCCAAGTCAATCGATACAAGATGGAGTCTATATTGCTGGATGCATAGTATCTAGGAAATTTCCGTATGTAAGAATTATGAACACAAATTCCGAAAATAAATTTTTAAATAACATATCGATTCAATATGAGAAACTTGACGATTATGAAATTCTTGACACAGACAATGTCGACAAATCGAGAAGACAGTCTATTTTGAGCAAATTAGAGAAAAACTTCCCCGGGATAGCAAAATTGGAATTATTTGAATTATGTTCAAAATATATTGACATCTTTGCTTTGGAAAGCGACAAGATAAGTACTAATAATCTCTATACTCAAAAATTAAGAGTGTCAGATCAAAATCCAGTGTACATTAAAAATTATCGTACACCACACTCCCAAAAAGATGAAATAATAAGACAGGTTGAAAAACTCAATCGGGATGGAATCGTTGAGCCATCTACTTCAAATTACAATAGCCCCATTATACTAGTACCCAAGAAATCATTACCAAATAATCCCAATAGGCGATGGCGTTTGGTAATCGATTATCGGCAAATTAATAAAAAGCTAATAGCTGATAAATTTCCCCTACCCAGAGTTAAAGATATCTTAGATCAGTTGGGTAGAGCCAAATTTTTCTGTTGTTTAGATTTAACCTCAGGGTTTCATCAGATAGGATTGGATGAAAAATCCAAAGATATTACTTCTTTCTCAACAGAAAATGGTTCTTTTCTCTTCACTCGGTTACCATATGGCCTGAAGGTAGCTCCCAATTCATTTCAGAGAATGATGAATTTAGCCTTTACAGGCTTGACGCCTTCTAAAACCTTTGTTTATATGGATGATGTTATTGTGACAGGGTGCTCGGTGAAACATATGCTTAAGAACGTAGAAACAGTTTTCCAAAGGTGCAGGGAATGCAACTTAAAATTGCATCCGGATAAATGTACTTTCTTCAGACACGAGGTTACTTATTTGGGTCATAGATGTACTGACCAGACAGTAGCAAATATGATTTAATTAGAAGCTACCCCAGACCAACGAATGGTGATGAAGTTCGCCGATTAGTGGCTTTCTGTAACTATTACAGACGCTTCATACGTAATTTTGCATCTTATTCTGTACATCTGACTAAACTAACTAGGAAAAAGGAACCTTTTGTATGGACAGAAAATTGTGAACAAGCTTTTCAGAAGCTCAAGACAGCTTTACTATCCCCACGAATACTGCATTATCCCGTTTTCGACAAAATCTTTTATATAACCACCGATGCAAGCAAAAACGCTTGCGGTGCAATATTATCCCAAGAAAAAGATGGTATGCAGTTTCCAATTGCATATGCGTCACGTGCATTTACTAAGGGAGAATCAAACAAAGCCACAATAGAACAAGAATTGATCGCTATCCAATGGGCAATTAATCACTTCCGACCATACGTTTATGGTAACAAATTTATTGTACGTAGTGATCATAAACCGTTGACATATTTATATTCTTTGAAAAATCCATCTAGTAGATTGACAAGAATCCGATTGGAACTAGAGGAATATGAATTTGTTATTGAACACATCAAGGGCAAAGACAATTCGGGAGCGAACGCGTTATCTCGAATTGATTTTACCGAAATTAAAACAATCCCAACTACCAATAATGTTCTGATGGTAACAACACGAGCTCAGTCAGGAAACAAGACTGAGAATAAAATTCAGACAGCGATTCCCGAAAAGCCTAAAGTTTTCGAAACTATTGACTTCGCTTGTGTAAAGAAATGGGTTAAACTTAGAACGAACACTAACAAAGGAAAACCTATTATATTTTTTAAAAGAGGCAAACAAGTGCTAGCACCCAAAATTAACATAGAAAATACTATTGCTAATGGAAATATCGATTTAGGTCAATTTTTTCCAATTCTTGAAAAAGAAGCAATAAGTAGAAACTTGAACAAAATACAGTTGAATTTAAATGATGATATATTTAGCCTCATGACTATAGAAGAATTCAAACAAAAAGCTTATAAGCATATAAGGAAAATACAAATAGCGCTTACACCAAAAATATGCATAGTAACAGATAAGGAAGAACAGAAGTTGTTACTAAAAAAATTTCATGATGACCCCATGTTTGGTGGTCATCCTGGAACAACCAGACTAGTTAACAAACTTCGACAATTTTATTATTGGAAAAATATTACTAAAGATGTTAGTAAATATGTGAAGAAATGTCTTCAATGTCAGACTAACAAAACTACAAGACATTTAAAGCCAAGTATGATTATTACACCAACACCCCAAAAACCATTTCAAACGGTAATAATAGACACCATAGGACCCCTACCAATAACAGAAGTAGGAAATCAGTATATTGTTACAATAATACGCGACTTAACCAAATACCTAGTGGCGGTGCCGGTAACTGATAAATCTGCTAAAACTGTGGCAAAGGCACTAATGGACAGATTTATATTGATTTATGGACCTATGAATAGAATACTAAGTGACATGGGCACTGAATAAAACAATCAGGTAATTTCGGAACTTCTTACACTACTGAACATTGAAAAAACAATGTCAGCCCCATACCATCACCAAACTCTAGGAACAGTAGAAAGATCACACCGTACACTTAATGAATACATACGTTCTTATATTCACGCAGCTAGAAACGATTGGGATGAATGGGTAAAATATTTCGCATACACTTTTAACACAACACCCTCAACGGTGCATGGATATTGTCCATTTGAATTGATTTTCCCGAATGCTCCAAACCATAACCCACTTATACTATATGATAAAGTAGATCCTGTATATAATTTTGATAATTATTTAAAAGAGGTAAAATTCCGACTGCAAACCGCACTTAAAAGAGCAGAACATTTAATAAATAAAGCTAAACTAAATCAAAAACAATCACACGACAGAAACCTAAACAACATTAACATAACCATAGGTCAAGAAGTATTCATAAAAAATAACACAGCACACAAACTAGATTCAATTTACCAGGGACCGTATAAAGTCATTGATGTAGATGACAAAAATAATATTATTGTAAGAATAAAAGAGAAGAACCAGAAAATTAACAAACAAAATGTAAAAATCTTTTAATAATTTATGTATTCCTTTCTTTATACATGTATGTATATATTATTGTAAGCTATATACACTTATTTCATAAATTACTTATTTTACTTAGTATTCTTAGCTTAATACATTCAGGTTGATATAAGTTGAATTATAGTAATCACAAAAAAAAAAATCAATTACTAAACCAATTTATAGTACTAAATGAAAATTATATAAAATAATAAACATATCAATAACATTGTAACTAAGATTAAAATTAATTATATTTTTTATTCACACAGAAAACTCTTATTGATATCGTCTGATCAAAGACCTCTATAAGACTTTTCTATTTAAAAGGGGAGGTGTAGTGAAGACACATAATCATGTTATAGTTTATTGAACTACTCTAAGAACAATGACCACAATGTGATATTGTGATATAGTATCAGTTATAATTTATTTAACCTACTTAAACTTTATCAAGTGTCAGCATAAAATATGAGCATGACTTTGTTCTTTAAGTTGATGACAAATGGATTGGAAAGTGACTTCACTCATCTTTCATTTTATTTAAAAACCATATTAAAAAGTAATAAAGTAATCAGTTATCAATTGGATTTGAAGTAAGGTGTTTGATTTTCTCTACTGCATAATAAAATAACTATGAAAACGGTTATCACATTTAATTTTTAAGTAAATTTTTTACAAATCCGCACCTATATTGTAGTGGGTGAAAAGTGAACAAATTTTCGTTTGGCATCACTGTTTAAATGTCAAAAGTTGATTATAATTTTGCTCCTGCAAATTTTTTACTTTTATTCAATTAAATTTTTAAATCCAATAGATCTAAATATAATTTCTACTTTCTACGACTAAGGCAAGTAGTAGCAATGTGGGTAATAAGAGACACACCAGCAAGAGAAGCCAGGTAATGTGCCCGCAGTGAAAGATGGCTGTTGATGGCGGTGACTCCATCCAATGTAACAAATGCCTAAGTGGATTGAACAATAAACAGCATCAGGAGGCATTGCAGCAAGTGGACAAGGAGTACTTATGCCAGGAATGCACAAGTGCGGCTCCCCACGCGGAAAGTGCACCGATGGCAGCTACGTCGAGCGACAACATCAACATCAATTCTAGTCAATTCCAAACAATTATGTATAAGCTCAGTTTACTTGAGAGTCTTGTGAGAGATGTGGCTGCAGCTAAAAAACACGTAGATAAACTGGCCAAAGAGAACTCGCAACCCCGCGCCGAACTAAGTGAGGTTAAGTCGACACTGAAATTCCTAACAAAAGACACAGCAAAAAACGATGTTATCTGCGAGGCTTAGACGACGTCAGCAACAGCAAAATAGCAACCGAGCTAGTCACTGATCTTTTCAAGCAACTGAAAGTCTCAGTCAGCCACAAAGACATTGCACAAGCATACTTTTTTGATAACCGCGCAAGAAGAGCTGAGGCAGCGCCATCAGCACTCAAATCCGTTGTGGTGAAGTTTAACACGCATTAGGCAAAAATGAAAGTTTTGTCGGCAAAAAAAGAAGTAAAAAAGGATCCTGTATTTAAAACTAAACTTTTCATAAACGACTTCCTGACGAGAGATACTTTGAAGCTCTTCGGCCACGCAAAGTCACTAAAAACTGTTGGCTACCAATACGTGTACACAAGAGGCAATACCATCTTTGCAAAACGAATGGAGAACTCACGTGCTGACAAAGTTAGCACCTTTTGTCAAGTGGACGAACTGCTCTTAGCCTCAACGTGGGCAACTCGCAGCCAACGCAGTGCCGCTGTTGCTGGTAATGCAGATGAATTTGCTACTGACGATGAAGGTGGAATCTCACATTCATCTTTTGCTAATGATGAAAATTAATTGCACTTAAAACAACACAAACCAAACAAACAATTGCTAACCTTATTACCTTCTTATATACTTACATACTTATATCAATAAAATGAACTACTATAAAAACATTACAGAATACAACAACAACAACAGTATGAGGCAAAACAATAATCTTAATGTAATGTCATTTAACGCAAGAAGTATTGTAGGAATTGATAAATTTAATGCGTTTCTTTCTGAAATATCATTATTTCACCATCTTCCACAGATAATGTGCATCCAAGAGGCTTGGCTCGCGGAGAATACCAGCCAATTGTATGAAATACCAGGATATAAAAGCGTGCATTGTTTTAAAGGCGACAATCATGGCGGGCTATCAATGTTTATTTCTGAACCCCTGCACTTTGCAGTCGAAGAGATGGTCAATGAATCTTACTGTCACATAATAAGAATTACATTGCCAACAATCAAAACAATGGCAAATCCCTCATGGTAATTGGTTTCTACAGATTTCTTCAATTACTGGAAGCCCAGCTTAGCATCGCTTCTAGCTACAACTGTGTAGCAGCAGGCGACTCCAATATCCGTGGATTAGTATCGACGCCTGATAATTTTGCGCTTAACGCCTTAATTGCTACGCACTGCATGCGCACGTGTCACAATCTTGTGACTTGGCCTGCAACCATGTCTTCTATTGACAATATAATTTCAAACATAGTCGGTGTTGACGGCAGAAATTAAGTTTGTCAAATCACGATTGGTGCTTTTGTGTCAAAAATTCGTGTTTCCAAATGAATACCATTTGTTAGAAACCAATCAACTAATTGGAGCTAAAAGTACAATCTTAGCTCTTAATCCGTTTCTGCACACAGACAAGCTTTTGAGTGTTGGTGGAAGGATAGCCTTTTCCCGAATTTTGTCAAATGTTCGTCATTCTTCGTCATTCTTTTTGTCAAATATTCGACACCTAATTATATTGCCGTATAATTGTCAATTTTCTCGTCTCTTAGTACGTTTTGTCCATGAGATCTCTCTACGTGGAGGAAATCAGTTAGTGCTTCGACTTATTCGGATGTAATACTGGATTCCACGTGCTAAAACCCTCATAAAGTTGACGCTACACAATTGCAAAACTTGTGTAGTACACAGGAAGCGTCAAAGAACACAAATAATGGCGGCTCTGCCAGCTGAACGAACTGTCATCTCACGACCATTTGCGTCCACTGGCATTGACTTCGCTGGTCCGTTCGACATAAAAAGCTAACTCGGTAGATCTTGTCGAATAAGTAAGAGATACGTCTGTTTGTTTGTGTGCTTTTCTACAATAGCAATTCATTTGGAACCCACTAGCAACTTATCAACCGCTACGTTTCTGGCAGCATTTTCTCGTTTTACTGCTAGACGCGGCTGCCCAGCAAATGTGTACTCTGACAATGGTACAAACTTTGTTGGCGCCTCAAATGTCTTAAAAAGGGACTTCAAAAGCTTTCTGAGTTCGTCACATGATGCCCTCCTAGCCCAGTATGCGCATCATGAAATCTCCTGGCATTTCATCCCAGCTGGAGCTCTCCATATGGGAGGTTTATGGGAAGCTGGAGTAAAAAGCTTTAAGGCCAATTTTAAAAAGATGGCCGGAAGTATGAATTATACTTTCGAAGAGTTCACCACACTACTGAATCGAATCGAATCTTATCTTAATTCGAGGCCACTTTCCGCCATGTCTGAAAATCCGTTTGATTTTCGCTCTCTCACACCAGGTCATTTCTTGGTTGGCGGCCCACTGCTCTCGCCATTGGAGCCAGAAATAAGTGATCAGCATTTGAGTATCATCAACCGTTGGCAGAAGGTCATTTTTTTGCCACCGATGGAAAAATGAATACCTAAAGGAGATGCATCGGCGTGCAAAGTGGAAAACTCCTCAGCTAGACTTCAAAGTTAACGACTTAGTTGTTATTAAAGAAGATAATTTTCCCGCGAATGAATGGCGATTAGGTCGAGTTTTAAGAACGTTCGTCGGTAGTGACAATAGAGTCCTCGTAGCTGACGTTCGAACCGAAAGAGGTAGCGTCACGCGGCCTACCGTGAAACTGGTCGCTTTACCTGCGAACTAGCAGCAACACCACCCTATTTCCTCATTTAACAGTTTATTTTCTTTTCGTTTCTTTTGTTTCTTTTGGTTTCGTTTCAGAATGTCATCCACCAACATCGGGCGTGATCTCCTAGAAGAGATATTGTTGCAGACGGATACCGAAATGGCTCAGAGCGACGTCGACACTGTGCGAGAATGTTCCTAGCCCGCAACCTGCCAGTCCAATACGAAGCACGGTGGCCAGCGTAGTTGCCGTAGTGACTCGCAGCGACACTGTCCCGAGGTGTCGTTTGTGCTCCTTAGAGCATAATCTTGCGTCATGCGGACGGTTCCTGACAATGAACCTGGAGGAGCGGTTGAGAACAGTATTGCTCCATTTTTACTATTCCAACTGCCTTTCAGCAGTTCATATGCAAAGGGACTGCCTGAGCGATGTGAGATGTCGTCACTGCGGCGACGATCTTCACACCCTACTACACTCCCGCTCACGTGTCCGAGCAGGTCGAGTTCAATCGAGGAGATCACGTGGAAGACGCCAACGAGCAAAGAAGCCACGAAATCAGAAGTGCCAGCCTGCATCCGCAGCTGATGATATGAAACGGTCAGAGGGTCGGGACGCAACCAATCCCTCCTGGAAGGGACCGCAGTCGGCAGCTCGTACGGCTCCGTCTAGGGACAATGTCCCGAAGCAGTCCCCTTCCCGGAAGAGGCCGCAGTCGTACGATCATGCGTCTACGTCTAGGGACCATTTACCGAAGCGGTCTCCTCCCGAACGACCAACAACAACGGGCCTACAACGCGTTACTTCACTGCTCCCCACGGCTGTGGTGAGCACGTGGAAACATGGTGGCCTGGTGCAGGGACGTGCAATCCTGGATGCCTGCCTTCCCCAGTCCCGGATCGCAAGTGAGTTGGTCCGGAAGTGGAAGCTTCCAACTTCTATGGTCGATGGACGGGAGGTATGCACCCTGGTGTTGCGCGGTCGGCACGGGTCTGGTGTCCACCTGGAGACTACAGCCAGGGTTGAGCGCAGGTTGGAGGCCATCACACCATCCCGCGACATCGACGAACGGATCTGCCACGGCTATCCAAATATCAATTTGGCTGATCCACGCTTCTACCGAAGGGCGCCGGTACGGCTTTTGCTGGGAAGTGATGTTTACGCCAGGGTGATGCAGCTTGGGAGCCTGCCGATGGGTTTCAGCATGCCGTTGGCCCAGAACTCCATCTTTGGATGGGTTTTATCAGGACAAGGCGCCTGGTAACGTCTTGCAATTCTGCAAGGCGGGCGGCATTTTGAGCTCACTGATAGACACCCTGTGCTGTGTCGGCACAGCGGTGGTTTGTCCGGTTGCGCTCTTATGTATTGTTCGTTTTCATTCTTTTCGGTCAGCGCTTCTCGCTACCCTTGCAAAAACTTTGTTAGTCTGTAAGCAATCAGAATAAAATCTACCTGAAAACGAAGAAGTTCTAAGCCCACGAGTTTTTATTTTACCCCCCCCCCCATTTAGCGTTTATATAAAGGGTGTTAACTTCCTCCAATCGGTTCAAAAAGAAACAAATTTAATGTCTTGACTAATAATAGACGAGTTGGGAATAATTTTAAAAACATCTTAATTTTTGTTTTTTTACAAATTGTGACTGATTTTATTCATCAGCATGAATCATTGAAACCCGGCAGAGAAAATTCGGTACGCACTCCCTTCGCTTTCCGAAAAATCCTATTGTTGAATCCGATCGAATGCACTGCAATACCGATCCACAAAACCAACTCCAAAAAACAGCTGTTCAGCTATTAAAACAATGCAAATCAATGAACAAATAATAAAACGTGAAATAAATAAAAATAACAAAGATTAAATATAATAATTTTAGCAATTTATATACTAAACATATTATTTAATAGTGAGCTCACAATATTTGGCTCCTGGTGTTCTGCTCACTTGGCACTTCAGCTCGGCGTTGCAGAACCCACAGCTCGTCGCTTTGGCCCCGTTTTTTTGGTGGTGATTTTTTTTTGTTTATTTTTATTTTTTACGATGATGTTGTTTCATCTGACTTCACAAAAAGACGTTGCAACCTTATCTCTTCTGCTGTTGGTATAAACATATGTATGCCGATGCTTTCTGCTAACCAGCGGTCATCGTTCTACTTCGGCTAGATACGCTACTAAAATATTTTTACATTTTTTAAGGAAATTTTTCAAGAACAAAAATTGTTTCTTTTTATTTTCAAAATCAAAGATGAAAAAATACTTTTTCTTTCGAAAAAATAAATTTAAAATTGACAACGCTTAAAATATTTATTTATCGTATAAAAGTTTTGTGACGTGTATGAAAAATCTAACTCCGGATTCGAGCTTAGCGATTATGTAGTGAAGACACATAATCATGTTATAGTTTATTGAACTACTCTAAGAACAATGACCACAATGTGATATTGTGATATAGTATCATGTTATAATTTATTTAACCTACTTAAACTTTATCAAGTGTCAGCATAAAATATGAGCATGACTTTGTTCTTTAAGTTGATGACAAATGGATTGGAATGTGACTTCACTCATCTTTCATTTTATTTAAAAACCATATTAAAAAGTAATAAAGTAATCAGTTATCAATTGGATTTGAAGTAAGGTGTTTGATTTTCTCTACTGCCTAATATGGCGACCGTGACAGGACCGTGGAATTTTTTTTCAATCTGTTGAACGTTTGTTTGCATAACAAGTAAAAACACAGCAAAAGCAAAAGACTGCTTAAGAAAATTAAAATAAAATTGAAAGAATTCAAACGTTTGTGTAAGAATGTAAAAGAAATGTGAAAATTTTTGTTGAACGTTTGTTTGCATAACAAGTAAAAACACAGCAAAAGCAAAAGACTGCTTAAGAAAATTAAAATAAAATTGAAAGAATTCAAACGTTTGTATAAGAATGTAAAAGAAATGTGAAATTTTTTTTTCTATAACAAAGTGAACAATAAAAAAAAAATAGACAACAAGATTGCGTTATATGAAACACTAAATATTTGATAAAAAAGCAAATTTGTGACATCAAAGAACGATCAAATAATTATTCCAACTGAGAACACACAACTGCAAGAAACATGACATGGTGGAAGAAAATCCCAACATATATACCTCTACTGGTAGCTGGCTACGAGGTTGGCAAAGCAACTGAAGGAAGTGATAATAACAACAACATCAACAACAAGCAACTTGTCGAATTCATCCACAACAACGAACACCACAACAACGAACAAAAAACAGCAGAGCACATAAATTTTATTGAACTGATGGCGATTGCAGCAGCTATAATCCTGGCATTCATTTATTTGTCAAAACTAATATGTAAATTTATGATGAGGAATAACAGAAATATACAACAACAAATCTAAAAATTACTACCAGAATATTCAGTAAGTTAAAAAAAAAAAAATTATAACGTAATAAATATGTAGATGTTTTAGTCATACACTTTAAACTGTCAAAATTATGCAATGGGAAAATATTATTGAGAGAATAAATAAATTGCGGATTAAATTCGGGCAATCATTTAAAAGTTTGAATCAGAATAGGCCTACAAAACAGGAAACTATAGAAAAACATTTGGAAATTTTATTTGAAAATTATAATGCTATTAGGGCAGAATTACACAGAAATTATGAAAGGTTTACAACACAACACAAAAACGAAGCAAATAATATTTTTCATGCTCTAAGAGATAAATTAATAAAAATTTTACATAAACACAACGTTAAAACAAAAATACCTTTGACATTGAACTGTCCAGTTAATAGGGAATTACTAGAAACGGATGACAAAGAAGATTTTGAAACAGACACAGAAGGAAACTCGGAAATTATAATGCTACGAACAGAAGACGACATACTGGATAGGACAACGAAAATTGTCCCAGTGTTTGGTGGTAACGAAACTGAATTGCAAAGTTTCTTAGATGCTTTGACGCTGATTGATCGAATTAAGGATACACATGAGGCAGTTGCCATTGAAGTAATTAAGACAAAACTTAAGGGTCAAGCAAGGAACTTAATTACGGATGAAATTACCATTCAGAGCATCAAGACAAAACTACAAACATCCATAAAGGGTGAGTCATCTGATTTATTGTGTTCAAAATTGATGAACATAAGGCAAAATACAAATCCGCCACCGCATACGCTGATGAAATTCAGGAAATTGCTAAAAAATTAAATGGGGCATACATAACAGAAGGTTATCCCCAAGAAATTGCCGTTAAGTTGGTAAGGCAAAATGCGGCCAAAGCAATCTCACGAAACGCTTCAAATGATGAGGTTAAACTCATTATTAAAACTGGAAATTTTTCGTCTTTGAATGAAGTAATTTCCAAATTTGTAGAATCAAGTACAGAGGCTTCAGCCTCAAATTCTTCGGTTTTTTACTTTAAGCGACGTGGAAATAATAGGCCAAATGGTGGACCTAATAATTATCGTGGGCGCGGCCAAGGCTGGCGTCAGAATAACAATCCCAATAACAGAAGGAACGGTGATAATAATGCTAATGGCAACAATGGGCGACATGGTAGTCAAAACAACGGTTATAGAAATTCACAGAATAGAGGCCGAGTAAGGGTAACGCATGAAATCTCGGAAAACGAGATTTCCCCTCAAAATATGGGGGGGGGGGATCATCAAAATCAGAATTAAAAACGGGATCAATATTCACCTTAAATCTCAATTTGAATAGTTTTATAAATATTCACATATCAACCAATATTAATTTAACTACGTTGCTAGTAGACACCGGAGCAGATATCTCATTAATCAAGGTAAATGCACTCAGTTCATTGAAATTCAACCCGAAAAATATTATACAAATATCTGGCATAGGAAAAGGAAATATTCAATCTTTGGGCACAGTACAAATTGACCTGGTGGTAGGAAACTTTTTAATTCCCCATGAATTTCATGTGGTATCAGATACATTCCCGATGCCATTTCAGGGTATATTGGGTTTAGATTTCTTAAAAACTTGTAATGCCACTATTCAGTACGGGTCTGATATGAACTCAAATCTACTTTCATTAAGACCATATAATTTAAATTACCCAATAAATATTCAATTACTTGAAAGGCGTTTGATGGTGATGTAACACTACCGGCTCGAGCCGAAGTTTTCAGAGTCATAAGAATTGATAACGACGATTCTGATTTAGTGATTCCAAGTCAATCGATACAAGATGGAGTCTATATTGCTGGATGCATAGTATCTAGGAAATTTCCGTATGTAAGAATTATGAACACAAATTCCGAAAATAAATTTTTAAATAACATATCGATTCAATATGAGAAACTTGACGATTATGAAATTCTTGACACAGACAATGTCGACAAATCGAGAAGACAGTCTATTTTGAGCAAATTAGAGAAAAACTTCCCCGGGATAGCAAAATTGGAATTATTTGAATTATGTTCAAAATATATTGACATCTTTGCTTTGGAAAGCGACAAGATAAGTACTAATAATCTCTATACTCAAAAATTAAGAGTGTCAGATCAAAATCCAGTGTACATTAAAAATTATCGTACACCACACTCCCAAAAAGATGAAATAATAAGACAGGTTGAAAAACTCAATCGGGATGGAATCGTTGAGCCATCTACTTCAAATTACAATAGCCCCATTATACTAGTACCCAAGAAATCATTACCAAATAATCCCAATAGGCGATGGCGTTTGGTAATCGATTATCGGCAAATTAATAAAAAGCTAATAGCTGATAAATTTCCCCTACCCAGAGTTAAAGATATCTTAGATCAGTTGGGTAGAGCCAAATTTTTCTGTTGTTTAGATTTAACCTCAGGGTTTCATCAGATAGGATTGGATGAAAAATCCAAAGATATTACTTCTTTCTCAACAGAAAATGGTTCTTTTCTCTTCACTCGGTTACCATATGGCCTGAAGGTAGCTCCCAATTCATTTCAGAGAATGATGAATTTAGCCTTTACAGGCTTGACGCCTTCTAAAACCTTTGTTTATATGGATGATGTTATTGTGACAGGGTGCTCGGTGAAACATATGCTTAAGAACGTAGAAACAGTTTTCCAAAGGTGCAGGGAATGCAACTTAAAATTGCATCCGGATAAATGTACTTTCTTCAGACACGAGGTTACTTATTTGGGTCATAGATGTACTGACCAGACAGTAGCAAATATGATTTAATTAGAAGCTACCCCAGACCAACGAATGGTGATGAAGTTCGCCGATTAGTGGCTTTCTGTAACTATTACAGACGCTTCATACGTAATTTTGCATCTTATTCTGTACATCTGACTAAACTAACTAGGAAAAAGGAACCTTTTGTATGGACAGAAAATTGTGAACAAGCTTTTCAGAAGCTCAAGACAGCTTTACTATCCCCACGAATACTGCATTATCCCGTTTTCGACAAAATCTTTTATATAACCACCGATGCAAGCAAAAACGCTTGCGGTGCAATATTATCCCAAGAAAAAGATGGTATGCAGTTTCCAATTGCATATGCGTCACGTGCATTTACTAAGGGAGAATCAAACAAAGCCACAATAGAACAAGAATTGATCGCTATCCAATGGGCAATTAATCACTTCCGACCATACGTTTATGGTAACAAATTTATTGTACGTAGTGATCATAAACCGTTGACATATTTATATTCTTTGAAAAATCCATCTAGTAGATTGACAAGAATCCGATTGGAACTAGAGGAATATGAATTTGTTATTGAACACATCAAGGGCAAAGACAATTCGGGAGCGAACGCGTTATCTCGAATTGATTTTACCGAAATTAAAACAATCCCAACTACCAATAATGTTCTGATGGTAACAACACGAGCTCAGTCAGGAAACAAGACTGAGAATAAAATTCAGACAGCGATTCCCGAAAAGCCTAAAGTTTTCGAAACTATTGACTTCGCTTGTGTAAAGAAATGGGTTAAACTTAGAACGAACACTAACAAAGGAAAACCTATTATATTTTTTAAAAGAGGCAAACAAGTGCTAGCACCCAAAATTAACATAGAAAATACTATTGCTAATGGAAATATCGATTTAGGTCAATTTTTTCCAATTCTTGAAAAAGAAGCAATAAGTAGAAACTTGAACAAAATACAGTTGAATTTAAATGATGATATATTTAGCCTCATGACTATAGAAGAATTCAAACAAAAAGCTTATAAGCATATAAGGAAAATACAAATAGCGCTTACACCAAAAATATGCATAGTAACAGATAAGGAAGAACAGAAGTTGTTACTAAAAAAATTTCATGATGACCCCATGTTTGGTGGTCATCCTGGAACAACCAGACTAGTTAACAAACTTCGACAATTTTATTATTGGAAAAATATTACTAAAGATGTTAGTAAATATGTGAAGAAATGTCTTCAATGTCAGACTAACAAAACTACAAGACATTTAAAGCCAAGTATGATTATTACACCAACACCCCAAAAACCATTTCAAACGGTAATAATAGACACCATAGGACCCCTACCAATAACAGAAGTAGGAAATCAGTATATTGTTACAATAATACGCGACTTAACCAAATACCTAGTGGCGGTGCCGGTAACTGATAAATCTGCTAAAACTGTGGCAAAGGCACTAATGGACAGATTTATATTGATTTATGGACCTATGAATAGAATACTAAGTGACATGGGCACTGAATAAAACAATCAGGTAATTTCGGAACTTCTTACACTACTGAACATTGAAAAAACAATGTCAGCCCCATACCATCACCAAACTCTAGGAACAGTAGAAAGATCACACCGTACACTTAATGAATACATACGTTCTTATATTCACGCAGCTAGAAACGATTGGGATGAATGGGTAAAATATTTCGCATACACTTTTAACACAACACCCTCAACGGTGCATGGATATTGTCCATTTGAATTGATTTTCCCGAATGCTCCAAACCATAACCCACTTATACTATATGATAAAGTAGATCCTGTATATAATTTTGATAATTATTCAAAAGAGGTAAAATTCCGACTGCAAACCGCACTTAAAAGAGCAGAACATTTAATAAATAAAGCTAAACTAAATCAAAAACAATCACACGACAGAAACCTAAACAACATTAACATAACCATAGGTCAAGAAGTATTCATAAAAAATAACACAGCACACAAACTAGATTCAATTTACCAGGGACCGTATAAAGTCATTGATGTAGATGACAAAAATAATATTATTGTAAGAATAAAAGAGAAGAACCAGAAAATTAACAAACAAAATGTAAAAATCTTTTAATAATTTATGTATTCCTTTCTTTATACATGTATGTATATATTATTGTAAGCTATATACACTTATTTCATAAATTACTTATTTTACTTAGTATTCTTAGCTTAATACATTCAGGTTGATATAAGTTGAATTATAGTAATCACAAAAAAAAAATCAATTACTAAACCAATTTATAGTACTAAATGAAAATTATATAAAATAATAAACATATCAATAACATTGTAACTAAGATTAAAATTAATTATATTTTTTATTCACACAGAAAACTCTTATTGATATCGTCTGATCAAAGACCTCTATAAGACTTTTCTATTTAAAAGGGGAGGTGTAGTGAAGACACATAATTATGTTATAGTTTATTGAACTACTCTAAGAACAATGACCACAATGTGATATTGTGATATAGTATCAGTTATAATTTATTTAACCTACTTAAACTTTATCAAGTGTCAGCATAAAATATGAGCATGACTTTGTTCTTTAAGTTGATGACAAATGGATTGGAAAGTGACTTCACTCATCTTTCATTTTATTTAAAAACCATATTAAAAAGTAATAAAGTAATCAGTTATCAATTGGATTTGAAGTAAGGTGTTTGATTTTCTCTACTGCATAATAAAATAACTATGAAAACGGTTATCACATTTAATTTTTAAGTAAATTTTTTACAAATCCGCACCTATATTGTAGTGGGTGAAAAGTGAACAAATTTTCGTTTGGCATCACTGTTTAAATGTCAAAAGTTGATTATAATTTTGCTCCTGCAAATTTTTTACTTTTATTCAATTAAATTTTTAAATCCAATAGATCTAAATATAATTTCTACTTTCTACGACTAAGTCAAGTAGTAGCAATGTGGGTAATAAGAGACACACCAGCAAGAGAAGCCAGGTAATGTGCCCGCAGTGAAAGATGGCTGTTGATGGCGGTGACTCCATCCAATGTAACAAATGCCTAAGTGGATTGAACAATAAACAGCATCAGGAGGCATTGCAGCAAGTGGACAAGGAGTACTTATGCCAGGAATGCACAAGTGCGGCTCCCCACGCGGAAAGTGCACCGATGGCAGCTACGTCGAGCGACAACATCAACATCAATTCTAGTCAATTCCAAACAATTATGTATAAGCTCAGTTTACTTGAGAGTCTTGTGAGAGATGTGGCTGCAGCTAAAAAACACGTAGATAAACTGGCCAAAGAGAACTCGCAACCCCGCGCCGAACTAAGTGAGGTTAAGTCGACACTGAAATTCCTAACAAAAGACAGAGCAAAAAACGATGTTATCTGCGAGGCTTAGACGACGTCAGCAACAGCAAAATAGCAACCGAGCTAGTCACTGATCTTTTCAAGCAACTGAAAGTCTCAGTCAGCCACAAAGACATTGCACAAGCATACTTTTTTGATAACCGCGCAAGAAGAGCTGAGGCAGCGCCATCAGCACTCAAATCCGTTGTGGTGAAGTTTAACACGCATTAGGCAAAAATGAAAGTTTTGTCGGCAAAAAAAGAAGTAAAAAAGGATCCTGTATTTAAAACTAAACTTTTCATAAACGACTTCCTGACGAGAGATACTTTGAAGCTCTTCGGCCACGCAAAGTCACTAAAAACTGTTGGCTACCAATACGTGTACACAAGAGGCAATACCATCTTTGCAAAACGAATGGAGAACTCACGTGCTGACAAAGTTAGCACCTTTTGTCAAGTGGACGAACTGCTCTTAGCCTCAACGTGGGCAACTCGCAGCCAACGCAGTGCCGCTGTTGCTGGTAATGCAGATGAATTTGCTACTGACGATGAAGGTGGAATCTCACATTCATCTTTTGCTAATGATGAAAATTAATTGCACTTAAAACAACACAAACCAAACAAACAATTGCTAACCTTATTACCTTCTTATATACTTACATACTTATATCAATAAAATGAACTACTATAAAAACATTACAGAATACAACAACAACAACAGTATGAGGCAAAACAATAATCTTAATGTAATGTCATTTAACGCAAGAAGTATTGTAGGAATTGATAAATTTAATGCGTTTCTTTCTGAAATATCATTATTTCACCATCTTCCACAGATAATGTGCATCCAAGAGGCTTGGCTCGCGGAGAATACCAGCCAATTGTATGAAATACCAGGATATAAAAGCGTGCATTGTTTTAAAGGCGACAATCATGGCGGGCTATCAATGTTTATTTCTGAACCCCTGCACTTTGCAGTCGAAGAGATGGTCAATGAATCTTACTGTCACATAATAAGAATTACATTGCCAACAATCAAAACAATGGCAAATCCCTCATGGTAATTGGTTTCTACAGATTTCTTCAATTACTGGAAGCCCAGCTTAGCATCGCTTCTAGCTACAACTGTGTAGCAGCAGGCGACTCCAATATCCGTGGATTAGTATCGACGCCTGATAATTTTGCGCTTAACGCCTTAATTGCTACGCACTGCATGCGCACGTGTCACAATCTTGTGACTTGGCCTGCAACCATGTCTTCTATTGACAATATAATTTCAAACATAGTCGGTGTTGACGGCAGAAATTAAGTTTGTCAAATCACGATTGGTGCTTTTGTGTCAAAAATTCGTGTTTCCAAATGAATACCATTTGTTAGAAACCAATCAACTAATTGGAGCTAAAAGTACAATCTTAGCTCTTAATCCGTTTCTGCACACAGACAAGCTTTTGAGTGTTGGTGGAAGGATAGCCTTTTCCCGAATTTTGTCAAATGTTCGTCATTCTTCGTCATTCTTTTTGTCAAATATTCGACACCTAATTATATTGCCGTATAATTGTCAATTTTCTCGTCTCTTAGTACGTTTTGTCCATGAGATCTCTCTACGTGGAGGAAATCAGTTAGTGCTTCGACTTATTCGGATGTAATACTGGATTCCACGTGCTAAAACCCTCATAAAGTTGACGCTACACAATTGCAAAACTTGTGTAGTACACAGGAAGCGTCAAAGAACACAAATAATGGCGGCTCTGCCAGCTGAACGAACTGTCATCTCACGACCATTTGCGTCCACTGGCATTGACTTCGCTGGTCCGTTCGACATAAAAAGCTAACTCGGTAGATCTTGTCGAATAAGTAAGAGATACGTCTGTTTGTTTGTGTGCTTTTCTACAATAGCAATTCATTTGGAACCCACTAGCAACTTATCAACCGCTACGTTTCTGGCAGCATTTTCTCGTTTTACTGCTAGACGCGGCTGCCCAGCAAATGTGTACTCTGACAATGGTACAAACTTTGTTGGCGCCTCAAA
The DNA here is from genome assembly GCA_963920525.1 of Dichetophora obliterata. NCBI lineage: Eukaryota > Metazoa > Arthropoda > Insecta > Diptera > Sciomyzidae > Dichetophora > Dichetophora obliterata. The sequence goes on from OY986436.1 coordinate 131,655,787, forward strand.
TGTCTTAAAAAGGGACTTCAAAAGCTTTCTGAGTTCGTCACATGATGCCCTCCTAGCCCAGTATGCGCATCATGAAATCTCCTGGCATTTCATCCCAGCTGGAGCTCTCCATATGGGAGGTTTATGGGAAGCTGGAGTAAAAAGCTTTAAGGCCAATTTTAAAAAGATGGCCGGAAGTATGAATTATACTTTCGAAGAGTTCACCACACTACTGAATCGAATCGAATCTTATCTTAATTCGAGGCCACTTTCCGCCATGTCTGAAAATCCGTTTGATTTTCGCTCTCTCACACCAGGTCATTTCTTGGTTGGCGGCCCACTGCTCTCGCCATTGGAGCCAGAAATAAGTGATCAGCATTTGAGTATCATCAACCGTTGGCAGAAGGTCATTTTTTTGCCACCGATGGAAAAATGAATACCTAAAGGAGATGCATCGGCGTGCAAAGTGGAAAACTCCTCAGCTAGACTTCAAAGTTAACGACTTAGTTGTTATTAAAGAAGATAATTTTCCCGCGAATGAATGGCGATTAGGTCGAGTTTTAAGAACGTTCGTCGGTAGTGACAATAGAGTCCGCGTAGCTGACGTTCGAACCGAAAGAGGTAGCGTCACGCGGCCTACCGTGAAACTGGTCGCTTTACCTGCGAACTAGCAGCAACACCACCCTATTTCCTCATTTAACAGTTTATTTTCTTTTCGTTTCTTTTGTTTCTTTTGGTTTCGTTTCAGAATGTCATCCACCAACATCGGGCGTGATCTCCTAGAAGAGATATTGTTGCAGACGGATACCGAAATGGCTCAGAGCGACGTCGACACTGTGCGAGAATGTTCCTAGCCCGCAACCTGCCAGTCCAATACGAAGCACGGTGGCCAGCGTAGTTGCCGTAGTGACTCGCAGCGACACTGTCCCGAGGTGTCGTTTGTGCTCCTTAGAGCATAATCTTGCGTCATGCGGACGGTTCCTGACAATGAACCTGGAGGAGCGGTTGAGAACAGTATTGCTCCATTTTTACTATTCCAACTGCCTTTCAGCAGTTCATATGCAAAGGGACTGCCTGAGCGATGTGAGATGTCGTCACTGCGGCGACGATCTTCACACCCTACTACACTCCCGCTCACGTGTCCGAGCAGGTCGAGTTCAATCGAGGAGATCACGTGGAAGACGCCAACGAGCAAAGAAGCCACGAAATCAGAAGTGCCAGCCTGCATCCGCAGCTGATGATATGAAACGGTCAGAGGGAAGGGACCGCAGTCGGCAGCTCGTACGGCTCCGTCTAGGGACAATGTCCCGAAGCAGTCCCCTTCCCGGAAGAGGCCGCAGTCGTACGATCATGCGTCTACGTCTAGGGACCATTTACCGAAGCGGTCTCCTCCCGAACGACCAACAACAACGGGCCTACAACGCGTTACTTCACTGCTCCCCACGGCTGTGGTGAGCACGTGGAAACATGGTGGCCTGGTGCAGGGACGTGCAATCCTGGATGCCTGCCTTCCCCAGTCCCGGATCGCAAGTGAGTTGGTCCGGAAGTGGAAGCTTCCAACTTCTATGGTCGATGGACGGGAGGTATGCACCCTGGTGTTGCGCGGTCGGCACGGGTCTGGTGTCCACCTGGAGACTACAGCCAGGGTTGAGCGCAGGTTGGAGGCCATCACACCATCCCGCGACATCGACGAACGGATCTGCTACGGCTATCCAAATATCAATTTGGCTGATCCACGCTTCTACCGAAGGGCGCCGGTACGGCTTTTGCTGGGAAGTGATGTTTACGCCAGGGTGATGCAGCTTGGGAGCCTGCCGATGGGTTTCAGCATGCCGTTGGCCCAGAACTCCATCTTTGGATGGGTTTTATCAGGACAAGGCGCCTGGTAACGTCTTGCAATTCTGCAAGGCGGGCGGCATTTTGAGCTCACTGATAGACACCCTGTGCTGTGTCGGCACAGCGGTGGTTTGTCCGGTTGCGCTCTTATGTATTGTTCGTTTTCATTCTTTTCGGTCAGCGCTTCTCGCTACCCTTGCAAAAACTTTGTTAGTCTGTAAGCAATCAGAATAAAATCTACCTGAAAACGAAGAAGTTCTAAGCCCACGAGTTTTTATTTTACCCCCCCCCCCCCCATTTAGCGTTTATATAAAGGGTGTTAACTTCCTCCAATCGGTTCAAAAAGAAACAAATTTAATGTCTTGACTAATAATAGACGAGTTGGGAATAATTTTAAAAACATCTTAATTTTTGTTTTTTTACAAATTGTGACTGATTTTATTCATCAGCATGAATCATTGAAACCCGGCAGAGAAAATTCGGTACGCACTCCCTTCGCTTTCCGAAAAATCCTATTGTTGAATCCGATCGAATGCACTGCAATACCGATCCACAAAACCAACTCCAAAAAACAGCTGTTCAGCTATTAAAACAATGCAAATCAATGAACAAATAATAAAACGTGAAATAAATAAAAATAACAAAGATTAAATATAATAATTTTAGCAATTTATATACTAAACATATTATTTAATAGTGAGCTCACAATATTTGGCTCCTGGTGTTCTGCTCACTTGGCACTTCAGCTCGGCGTTGCAGAACCCACAGCTCGTCGCTTTGGCCCCGTTTTTTTGGTGGTGATTTTTTTTGTTTATTTTTACTTTTTACGATGATGTTGTTTCATCTGACTTCACAAAAAGACGTTGCAACCTTATCTCTTCTGCTGTTGGTATAAACATATGTATGCCGATGCTTTCTGCTAACCAGCGGTCATCGTTCTACTTCGGCTAGATACGCTACTAAAATATTTTTACATTTTTTAAGGAAATTTTTCAAGAACAAAAATTGTTTCTTTTTATTTTCAAAATCAAAGATGAAAAAAATACTTTTTCTTTCGAAAAAATAAATTTAAAATTGACAACGCTTAAAATATTTATTTATCGTATAAAAGTTTTGTGGCGTGTATGAAAAATCTAACTCCGGATTCGAGCTTAGCGATTATGTAGTGAATTTTTTTTTTTTTTTTAGACTGAACCAACGCTCAGGGGATGCCCCCTATAAATGCGTAAGCATTGTGTTGATTCGGAAGATGGGTGATAGTTAGTTGGAGGGTGGATAGATGGAGTAGTGTCGGTGAAGATTTGTTTTGAATTTGCGCAGCTCAAAACTGCCGGGAAACAGGCTCGCAGGGAGACTATTCCACAACTTAACCGCGCGACTAAAGAACGAATTATCGCGGTAATGCGAGGTTCTGTTAGGCATCGATGCTATGGTAAAGGGGTGGGCTTGGACAGCTGCCCGAGTGGACCTGGGAAACACACGAGCTGGTGGCGTCAGGCCATGTATCTCCCTTGAACACTTCCCATGGTAATACCTATACAGAAGGCTTATGCAACCTACATTACGTCGATGCTCAAAAGAGGTGAGAGAGGATGAAATACTTTCATCTCCTATCAAATATATCGCACGACGTTGAATTCGGTCCAGAAGCTCCAAATAAGATCTTGAAGCCCCTGCCCAAATGTGCGAATTGTACTCCATTTTCGGCCTAATATATGAGGTGTAGATCATGCGAAGATCAGCTGAAGTGAAATATTTTTTGCACCGTTTTAGAAAACCTAGGCACTTGCCCGCTTCTTTCGACACATCGAAAATATGATCATTCCAACGAAGATCACATTGGATCGATATGCCCAGAACGTCAAGAGCGGCTGATTCCACAAGATCCACACCATTCATATTGAGGGGAGCTAAGGGGCAATCCATCCGCTTGTGGGTTAACAGACAACACTGGGTCTTGCTTGCATTGAACTCTACTCTATTAGCAAGACCCCACTCGGAGATTTTTTGTAGATCATTAAGGAGTGTGTCATTCATAGTTTGCCTTTTTCTCTCAATCTCCATAGAGCTTGGGCGTTTTTTGAATGAATATGAATGACAAATGTAGCTGTCGTCCGCAAACGAATGAATTGGGTTATGCGTCAACGACAGAAGGTCGTTGATAAAAACCAGAAACAAGGTTGGCGATAGAACTGAACCCTGCGGTACTCCTGCGTTGATGGCGTACTCCTCGGACGAAATACCGTCAACTACGACTCGAATCGTTCTGTCCTTGAGAAAACACGTGATCCATCGAGCAAAATTACTACCAAAACCATATGCAGCAAGTTTTGACACGAGCGCTTTATGCCACACTCGGTCGAACGCTTTTGAAATATCCAGAGCAACAACCCTGCTCTCGCCGAAAAAGTGAACGCATTTATTCCATTCTTCGGTTAAGAACGCCATAAGATCACCAGTAGAGCGAGCCCTACGGAAACCATATTGACGGTCACTGAGCAGTTGGTTGTGCTCCAGATAGTTCATAACGTTGAAGTTTATTACGCTCTCCATAACTTTGGAGAGCGTAGAGCATATCGCAATGAGTCGGTAGTTTGCAGGGTTCGTGGCATCACCCTTTTTAGGTACCGGCTGGACATTTGCCACCTTCCAACAAGATGGAAATATTCCTGTTCTGTAGGAGATGTTGAAAAGGTTGCGCAAAGGCCGAGCCAGCGAAGAAGCACACATTTTAAGCACAATTAGCGGTATGCCATCAGGACCAGAGGCTTTGTTAACGTTGAGATTTGTAAGGACCCTTTTAACTGCTCTCGTTCTAAAGTATATCTCCTGCATTGCAGAAGATCCACCCTCAACAAAGGGCAGTGGCTGATTGCTATCCGAGAGAGTGGAATTTTGTGCAAACAATCTAGCCAATAGGTTCGCTTTATCAGCCGAGTCAGTGAAGATTTGGTCATCTTTTAAAAGAGCTGGAATCGATGACGATGTCTGGTTCTTAACTCTTTTAACAAATGACCAAAAATTTTTGCTCCCTTTGGGGCAGAGAAGAACCTGTTCTCGAATGCGAGCTTCGTGCAGAAACTTTTCGCGTTTTAAAATTGCATTGCAGCGATTCCTTGCCTCAATGCGAAGTCTTTTAGTATCAGTATTCTTGTTAGAACGCCAATTCTGAAAAGCTTCCTCTTTGGACCTGACTGCAATCCTGCAAGTCTCATTAAACCATGAGTGGTCTTTTGGTTTAATGCTTCTCATCTTATTGGGGATGAAAGACCGCATACCCAATAGAATAATTTCTTGTACCATGACAGCCGCGGCATTCACATTTCTATCAGCGAAACATAATTTCCAATTGAAGCTGCGATAAAAATTATTTAACGCAGTCCAATTTGCCCTTCCATAAAACCATGCAGTCCTCTTCGGGGCTTTAGGCGTAGAGGTGCAGGGGTTAGAATATGGAAAAACAGCGGATATGGTACAATGGTCCGAGTTACCAAGAGGTGCGTTGACACTCACATCATATTTTTCATGATGTGAAGTCAGAAAAAGGTCAAGGATATTATGGCTTTGCAAATCACTTTGGGGGAAAAAAGTGGGTTCCTTCACTAGTTGAATCAGTTGGTTCGATTCAGCAAATAGCTCAACATATTGTCCAACAGGTGTCAATGGGCCCGAGTGACGTAACCAAGCCGGGTTGTGGACATTGAAATCGCCTGCTACAACGATCTCACTGTCAGGAAACAACCCCAAAATATGCGTAATCGAATCAGAGAGAGAGTCCAGTTTGTTAAAAGTGGGCTCCCTTCCTAGATTCGGACTTCTATAAATAAAGCAGAAATGTAGCAAGTGAGAGCGAAGCCTGAACCTAACCCACATTGAGCTAAACTCTGGATCGGTCACGTTCAGACTCCGCTCACACTGGTACGCTACATCTGTTCTTATAAAAAGGGCAATGCCCCTATGCAAAGAAAACAATGGCAGTAAGCGATACCCAGGTATGTGAAAATCCAGTGGATCTGCATCCTCGGCCACCTGGGTCTCGCTCAGTGCCATTATTTGAGGCCTATGTAGAGTACAATGTACATAGACCGAGAAAAAATTCGCCCTCAGTCCACGAACATTGCAGAAATCTATGCGAAAATGACCCGACATTTCCGCACCATGCAAAAATCAAACAAATATGGGCATATAAGGTAATTAGTTACGGCTGCAAGAGAGCTGCACAACATGAGCAATATAAAAGTACTGAAGCAAGTGTTATGCCTTTACTTCAGCACAATTCAGCCCACTGTGCAACCCTACTTACAAACGTAACTAATGTGAAAGGATGGGGGAGTTGACGGAACCGAAAAAAACAACAATTACTTACACCGCGAGGAGCATAGAAAAGCCCCTCACATGGTCAGACAAAAAAACACCAATGTTGTCGACGGTGTTGATGCTGCTGCTGGCGGCTGGCTCTCTGCAAAACAGGTTTGCTGTTGTGTTGTTGGTTGGAGCTGCTGAGTCTTTGTTGTTTTGAAACTATCGCGGAGAATATTTAGACGCAAAACACACGGCAAAACATTAAATTCACGGGACAAACAACTAGCTTTTAAAAAATATTAAATTTATGACGAGGACGGACGGACGCACGTCTACGCCCAACGAGATCACGAACGCAACTTTGACACATAATCATGTTATAGTTTATTGAACTACTCTAAGAACAATGACCACAATGTGATATTGTGATATAGTATCATGTTATAATTTATTTAACCTACTTAAACTTTATCAAGTGTCAGCATAAAATATGAGCATGACTTTGTTCTTTAAGTTGATGACAAATGGATTGGAATGTGACTTCACTCATCTTTCATTTTATTTAAAAACCATATTAAAAGTAATAAAGTAATCAGTTATCAATTGGATTTGAAGTAAGGTGTTTGATTTTCTCTACTGCATAATATGGCGACCTTGACAGGACCGTGGAATTTTTTTTCAATCTGTTGAACGTTTGTTTGCATAACAAGTAAAAACACAGCAAAAGCAAAAGACTGCTTAAGAAAATAAAAATAAAATTGAAAGAATTCAAACGTTTGTATAAGAATGTAAAAGAAATGTGAAAATTTTTTTTTTTCTATAACAAAGTGAACAATAAAAAAAAATAGACAACAAGATTGCGTTATATAAAACACTAAATATTTGATAAAAAAGCAAATTTGTGACATCAAAGAACGATCAAATAATTATTCCAACTGAGAACACACAACTGCAAGAAACATGACATGGTGGAAGAAAATCCTAACATATATACCTCTACTGGTAGCTGGCTACGAGGTTGGCAAAGCAACTGAAGGAAGTGATAATAACAACAATATCAACAACAAGCAACTTGTCGAATTCATCCACAACAACGAACACCACAACAACGAACAAAAAACAGCAGAGCACATGAATTTTATTGAACTGATGGCGATTGCAGCAGCTATAATCCTGGCATTCATTTATTTGTCAAAACTAATATGTAAATTTATGATGAGGAATAACAGAAATATACAACAACAAATCTAAAAATTACTACCAGAATATTCAGTAAGTTAAAAAAAAAAATTATAATGTAATAAATATGTAGATGTTTTAGTCATACACTTTAAACTGTCAAAATTATGCAATGGGAAAATATTATGGAGAGAATAAATAAATTGCGAATTAAATTCGGGCAATCATTTAAAAGTTTGCATCAGAATAGGCCTACAAAACAGGAAACTATAGAAAAACATTTGGAAATTTTATTTGAAAATTATAATGCTATTAGGGCAGAATTACACAGAAATTATGAAAGGTTTACAACACAACACAAAAACGAAGCAAATAATATTTTTCACGCTCTAAGAGATAAATAAATAAAAATTTTACATAAACACAACGTTAAAACAAAAATACCTTTGACGTTAGACTGTCCAGTTAATAGGGAATTACTAGAAACGGATGACAAAGAAGATTTTGAAACAGACACAGAAGGAAACTCGGAAATTATAATGCCACGAACAGAAGACGACATACTGGATAGGACAGCGAAAATTGTCCCAGTGTGTGGTGGTAACGAAACTGAATTGCAAAGTTTCTTAGATGCTTTGACGCTGATTGATCGAATTAAGGATACACATGAGGCAGTTGCCATTGAAGTAATTAAGACAAAACTTAAGGGTCAAGGAAGGAACTTAATTACGGATGAAAGTACCATTCAGAGCATCAAGACAAAACTACAAACATCCATAAAGGGTGAGTCATCTGATTTATTGTGTTCAAAATTGATGAACATAAGGCAAAATACAAAATCCGCCACCGCAAACGCTGATGAAATTCAGGAAATTGCTAAAAAATTAAATGGGGCATACATAACAGAAGGTTATCCCCAAGAAATTGTCGTTAAGTTGGTAAGGCAAAATGCGGCCAAAGCAATCTCACGAAACGCTTCAAATGATGAGGTTAAACTCATTATTAAAACTGGAAATTTTTCGTCTTTGAATGAAGTAATTTCCAAATTTGTAGAATCAAGTACAGAGGCTTCAGCCTCGAATTCTTCGGTTTTTTACTTTAAGCGACGTGGAAATAATAGTTCAAATGGCGGACCTAATAATTATCGTGGGCGCGGCCAAGGCTGGCGTCAGAATAACAATCCCAATAACAGAAGGAACGGTGATAATAATGCTAATGGCAACAATGGGCGACATGGTAGTCAAAACAACGGTTATAGAAATTCACAGAATAGAGGCCGAGTAAGGGTAACGCATGAAATCTCGGAAAACGAGATTTTCCCTCAAAATATGGGGGGGATCATCAAAATCAGAATTAAAAACGGGATCAATATTCACCTTAAATCTCAATTTGAGTAGTTTTATAAATATTCACATATCAACCAATATTAATTTAACTACGTTGCTTGTAGACACCGGAGCAGATATCTCATTAATCAAGGTAAATGCACTCAGTTCATTGAAATTCAACCCGAAAAATATTATACAAATATCTGGCATAGGAAAAGGAAATATTCAATCTTTGGGCACATTACAAATTGACTTGGTGGTAGGAAACTTTTTAATTCCCCATGAATTTCATGTGGTATCAGATACATTCCCGATGCCATTTCAGGGTATATTGGGTTTAGATTTCTTAAAAACTTGTAATGCCACTATTCAGTACGGGTCTGATATGAACTCAAATCTACTTTCATTAAGACCATATAATTTAAATTACCCAATAAATATTCAATTACTTGAAAGGCGTTTGTTGGTGATGTAACACTACCGGCTCGAGCCGAAGTTTTCAGAGTCATAAGAATTGATAACGACGATTCTGATTTAGTGATTCCAAGTCAATCGATACAAGATGGAGTCTATATTGCTGGATGCATAGTATCTAGGAAATTTCCGTATGTAAGAATTATGAACACAAATTCCGAAAATAAATTTTTAAATAACATATCGATTCAATATGAGAAACTTGACGATTATGAAATTCTTGACACAGACAATGTCGACAAATCGAGAAGACAGTCTATTTTGAGCAAATTAGAGAAAAACTTCCCCGGGATAGCGAAATTGGAATTATTTGAATTATGTTCAAAATATATTGACATCTTTGCTTTGGACAGCGACAAGATAAGTACTAATAATTTCTATACTCAAAAATTAAGAGTGTCAGATCAAAATCTAGTGTACATTAAAAATTATCGTACACCACACTCCCAAAAAGATGAAATAATAAGACAGGTTGAAAAACTCAAGCGGGATGGAATCGTTGAGCCATCTGCTTCAAATTACAATAGCCCCATTATTCTAGTACCCAAGAAATCATTACCAAATAATCCCAATAGGCGATGGCGTTTGGTAATCGATTATCGGCAAATTAATAAAAAGCTAATAGCTGATAAATTTCCCCTACCCAGAGTTAAAGATATCTTAGATCAGTTGGTTAGAGCCAAATTTTTCTGTTGTTTAGATTTAACCTCAGGGTTTCATCAGATAGTATTGGATGAAAAATCCAAAGATATTACTTCTTTCTCAACAGAAAATGGTTCTTTTCGCTTCACTCGGTTACCATATGGCCTGAAGGTAGCTCCCAATTCATTTCAGAGAATGATGAATTTAGCCTTTACAGGCTTGACGCCTTCTAAAACCTTTGTTTATATGGATGATGTTATTGTGACAGGGTGCTCGGTGAAACATATGCTTAAGAACTTAGAAACAGTTTTCCAAAGGTGCAGGGAATGCAACTTAAAATTGCATCCGGATAAATGTACTTTCTTCAGACACGAGGTTACTTATTTGGGTCATAGATGTACTGACCAGACAGTAGCAAATATGATTTAATTAAGAGCTACCCCAGACCAACGAATGGTGATGAAGTTCGCCGATTAGTGGCTTTCTGTAACTATTACAGACGCTTCAGACCTAATTTTGCATCTTATTATGTACATTTGACTAAACTAACTAGGAAAAAGGAACCTTTTGTATGGACAGAAAATTGTGAACAAGCTTTTCAGAAGCTCAAGACAGCTTTACTATCCCCACGAATACTGCAATATCCCGTTTTCGACAAAATCTTTTATATAACCACCGATGCAAGCAAAAACGCTTGCGGTGCAATATTATCCCAAGAAAAAGATGGTATGCACTTTCCAATTGCATATGCGTCACGTGCATTTACTAAGGAAGAATCAAACAAAGCCACAATAGAACAAGAATTGATCGCTATCCAATGGGCAATTAATCACTTCCGACCATACGTTTATGGTAACAAATTTATTGTACGTAGTGATCATAAACCGTTGACATATTTATATTCTTTGAAAAATCCATCTAGTAGATTGACAAGAATCCGATTGGAACTAGAGGAATATGAATTTGTTATTGAACACATCAAGGGCAAAGACAATTCGGGAGCGAACGCGTTATCTCGAATTGATTTTACCGAAATTAAAACAATCCCAACTACCAATAATGTTCTGATGGTAACAACACGAGCTCAGTCAGGAAACAAGACTGAGAATAAAATTCAGACAGCGATTCCCGAAAAGCCTAAAGTTTTCGAAACTATTGACTTCGCTTGTGTAAAGAAATGGGTTAAACTTAGAACGAACACTAACAAAGGAAAACCTATTATATTTTTTAAAAGAGGCAAACAAGTGCTAGCACCCAAAATTAACATAGAAAATACTATTGCTAATGGAAATATCGATTTAGGTCAATTTTTTCCAATTCTTGAAAAAGAAGCAATAAGTAGAAACTTGAACAAAATACAGTTGAATTTAAATAATGATATATTTAGCCTCATGACTATAGAAGAATTCAAACAAAAAGCTTATAAGCATATAAGGAAAATACAAATAGCGCTTACACCAAAAATATGCATAGTAACAGATAAGGAAGAACAGAAGTTGTTACTAAAAAAATTTCATGATGACCCCATGTTTGGTGGTCATCCTGGAACTACCAGACTAGTTAACAAACTTCGACAATTTTATTATTGGAAAAATATTACTAAAGATGTTAGTAAATATGTGAAGAAATGTCTTTAATGTCAGACTAACAAAACTACAAGACATTTAAAGCCAAGTATGATTATTACACCAACACCCCAAAAACCATTTCAAACGGTAATAATAGACACCATAGGACCCCTACCAATAACAGAAGTAGGAAATCAGTATATTGTTACAATAATACGCGACTTAACCAAATACCTAGTGGCGGTGCCGGTAACTGATAAATCTGCTAAAACTGTGGTAAAGGCACTAATGGACAGATTTATATTGATTTATGGACCTATGAATAGAATACTAAGTGACATGGGCACTGAATAAAACAATCAGGTAATTTCGGAACTTCTTACACTACTGAACATTGAAAAAACAATGTCAGCCCCATACCATCACCAAACTCTAGGAACAGTAGAAAGATAACACCGTACACTTAATGAATACATACGTTCATATATTCACGCAGCTAGAAACGATTGGGATGAATGGGTAAAATATTTCGCATACACTTTTAACACAACACCCTCAACGGTGCATGGATATTGTCCATTTGCATTGATTTTCCCGAATGCTCCAAACCATAACCCACTTATACTATATGATAAAGTAGATCCTGTATATAATTTTGATAATTATTCAAAAGAGGTAAAATTCCGACTGCAAACCGCACTTAAAAGAGCAGAACATTTAATAAATAAAGCTAAACTAAATCAAAAACAATCACACGACAGAAACCTAAACAACATTAACATAACCATAGGTCAAGAAGTATTCATAAAAAATAACACAGCACACAAACTAGATTCAATTTACCAGGGACCGTATAAAGTCATTGATGTAGATGACAAAAATAATATTATTGTAAGAATAAAAGAGAAGAACCAGAAAATTAACAAACAAAATGTAAAAATCTTTTAATAATTTATGTATTCCTTTCTTTATACATGTATGTATATATTATTGTAAGCTATATACACTTATTTCATAAATTACTTATTTTACTTAGTATTCTTAGCTTAATACATTCAGGTTGATATAAGTTGAATTATAGTAATCACAAAAAAAAAATCAATTACTAAACCAATTTATAGTACTAAATGAAAATTATATAAAATAATAAACATATCAATAACATTGTAACTAAGATTAAAATTAATTATATTTTTTATTCACACAGAAAACTCTTATTGATATCGTCTGATCAAAGACCTCTATAAGACTTTTCTATTTAAAAGGGGAGGTGTAGTGAAGACACATAATCATGTTATAGTTTATTGAACTACTCTAAGAACAATGACCACAATGTGATATTGTGATATAGTATCAGTTATAATTTATTTAACCTACTTAAACTTTATCAAGTGTCAGCATAAAATAAGAGCATGACTTTGTTCTTTAAGTTGATGACAAATGGATTGGAAAGTGACTTCACTCATCTTTCATTTTATTTAAAAACCATATTAAAAAGTAATAAAGTAATCAGTTATCAATTGGATTTGAAGTAAGGTGTTTGATTTTCTCTACTGCATAATAAAATAACTATGAAAACGGTTATCACATTTAATTTTTAAGTAAATTTTTTACAAATCCGCACCTATATTGTAGTGGGTGAAAAGTGAACAAATTTTTGTTTGGCTTCACTGTTTAAATGTCAAAAGTTGATTATAATTTTGCTCCTGCAAATTTTTTACTTTTATTCAATTAAATTTTTAAATCCAATAGATCTAAATATAATTTCTACTTTCTACGACTAAGGCAAGTAGTAGCAATGTGGGTAATAAGAGACACACCAGCAAGAGAAGCCAGGTAATGTGCCCGCGGTGAAAGATGGCTGTTGATGGCGGTGACTCCATCCAATGTAACAAATGCCTAAGTGGATTGAACAATAAACAGCATCAGGAGGCATTGCAGCAAGTGGACAAGGAGTACTTATGCCAGGAATGCACAAGTGCGGCTCCCCACGCGGAAAGTGCACCGATGGCAGCTACGTCGAGCGACAACATCAACATCAATTCTAGTCAATTCCAAACAATTATGTATAAGCTCAGTTTACTTGAGAGTCTTGTGAGAGATGTGGCTGCAGCTAAAAAACACGTAGATAAACTGGCCAAAGAGAACTCGCAACCCCGCGCCGAACTAAGTGAGGTTAAGTCGACACTGAAATTCCTAACAAAAGACAGAGCAAAAAACGATGTTATCTGCGAGGCTTAGACGACGTCAGCAACAGCAAAACAGCAACCGAGCTAGTCACTGATCTTTTCAAGCAACTGAAAGTCTCAGTCAGCCACAAAGACATTGCACAAGCATACTTTTTTGATAACCGCGCAAGAAGAGCTGAGGCAGCGCCATCAGCACTCAAATCCGTTGTGGTGAAGTTTAACACGCATTAGGCAAAAATGAAAGTTTTGTCGGCAAAAAAAGAAGTAAAAAAGGATCCTGTATTTAAAACTAAACTTTTCATAAACGACTTCCTGACGAGAGATACTTTGAAGCTCTTCGGCCACGCAAAGTCACTAAAAACTGTTGGCTACTAGAGCTAACCCAAAACCTAGAAAGGGTACTCCCGCTCGATCTGATAAAGATGCCAATGCTACCACTGTCAATGATATATATCAGTACCTGACTTATCGCTTACCTTGCCACCTTCCATTCATCTAAATATTCCTGAGAATTCTGCCAGTACCACACAGTTATCCTCATCGTCATCTCCAGCTATAACTCATTCTAACCTTCAAACTGAGCTGAGTCAATCATTATCCACGACACACTCTGCTGAATCTTCAGCTACTACCGCCCCGTTCAATGGATTTCCACCTACATCAGCGACCTCTGATCTTATTGTGGTGCAAAAGAAAAAGTGGAAAGTAGTATTTTTGTCTCGCCTATTGGGAACCACTACTGCTGACGCAGTCTTCACATTCATCTCTAATAAACTACAGCAATCAGCATCTTCAATCAAGTGCTATAAACTTAACCCACATTTACAAAAATTTATCTCATCCTTCAAGATCTACACTCCTGTTGAATTTTTTGATACTCTCATCTCTAAAGCATTCTGGCCTGAAGAGATTGTAGTTCACGAATTCGTTTCTCGTGAGAAAGCTGGTGAAGCCCTTCCAAAAAACTAAGAAATACTGTACCTTATACTCGTAACTTACATTCTTGCCAAGTTTCGCCATACTCGAGCACCAGCAGTCACTCTTTACAGCCTCAACATGTAGAAATAGCTGAGCCTACACTCATTAACTACGATAACCTGGAGTCATCTGAGCTGACACATCTTCAAAGCAACGAGTTTTCTCTGTATTTCCATAATGCTGGTGGACTTCGGACCAAGACTAATAGTCTTTTCTCTGCAGCCGCAGCTCATGATTATGACGTTATAGCCATAGTCGAAACATGGCTGACTTCTCATTTTCTGTCATCGGAGTTGTTTGATACCAACTACGACGTGTTCCGCAGGGATCGTGAGCTCTCTCCCAACATCACGAGAGGCGGTGGCGTGTTATTTACTGTCTCTTCGGTATATGCGAGCAGGGAAATTAAACTTCCTCATCCAAGTGTCGAACAACTTTGCGTTGCTGTAAATTTCAACGGAGTCACACCGATCGTTTCGAGTAAGAGCGAGATGGTTTTTATTCTAAGCTATATTCCACCTAATACTTGCATAGACATATTTAATATTCATATTTCTAATATTAACTCTATTATCAATTCATTGAATCCGATTCAAGCTCCATGCGTGCTCGGCGATTTCAACAGGGGAAACATTGAGTGGAAATTTAGTTTATATGATAAAATCTTAATGCCTTTTAATATTTGTAATGAAATTGAGTCTTTATTATGTGATTCTCTTTACTCTCTAGATTTGTTTCAAATTAATTCTATAAAAAATGATATTAACAAAATACTTGACTTAATTTTTGTTACTAACGATTTTAAATTCAATGTTTCTCAGTGTGATTTGCCGCTCACTAACGAATCGGTTCATCACAAAGCAATTTTAATGACTTTTAGTTTTTACACCTTTTTAAGTCCATCAACTTCAGATTCAATTTTACAGTTCAACTTTAAAAAGTCAAATTATTCAGGTCTTAATGACTTCTTTAACTCCATTAGTTGGAATATTGTTTTTGGTGATCGAGATCTGCATAATATGTACTATGTTTTCCAAAAGGCTCTTCATGAAGCATTTCATTTATTTGTACCCCTAAAAAATTTTAAATTAAAATCTAATTTGCCGTGGTATAATCGTCGTTTACTTAATGTCAAAAATTTGAGAAACAAGGCTCATAAGAAGTTCAAACAAACAAAATCTGAACATGATAAGAATCTATTTTATCTCCGTAGAAGAGAGTTCGACTTTCTCTCTAATTTCTTGTATAAGAATTACTTATTCACTGTTGAAAGCAACATCAAATTAAATGCAAAAAATTTTTGGTCGTTTTATAACTTAAAAAGAAATACTAACGGTTTTCCGAAGTCGATGGAATTAGACGGTATAATAGCTAGTAACCAGCAAGAAATTTGTGACTTGTTTGCAGATTTTTTTCGGTTCCGTTTTTAACACGCAGAGCCATTCAATTTTAGCAGAGCAATTTTCCAACTTGCAACAAATTGTGAATATAGGTAACTTGATACTAACCGAATCAGAAGTTTATGAAACCGTCGCTGGTCTTGACCCTAGCAAGGGTGCAGGTTCCGACTTGATTCCTCCTTTGCTTTTTAAGCTATGCGCCAGTTCGTTATCGAAACCACTTACAATTATATTTAATAAGTCTCTTTCTAGTGGAATCTTCTTGGACAACTGGAAGTTTGCATTTATTTCGCCTATCTTTAAATCCGGTCCTAAATTTCGTATAAACAACTATAGACCTATTGTTAAACAGTTGGTGATTCCAAAGATTTTAGATAAATTAGTAAGTAAAAAACTTTTTGATGAGGTCAAAAATTTTATCATCCCCCAACAGCGTGGTTTTTTTGCAGGCAGGTCCACCGCAGCCAATCTGACCCTGTTTGCGAATTTTTGTGTAAAGGAGGTCGAAAAAGGACAACAAGTCGATGTCCTTTACACAGACTTTGTGAAAGCATTTGACACTCTACCTCTCAACTTGCTTCTGTATAAGCTTGAAAAACTTGGTTGCCACTCTAGCTTTCTAAAATGGTTGGAATCATACTTGCATAATAGATTGCTCACAGTTAAAATCAATAACTGTTATTCGAAAACTATATATGCAGCGTCAGGGGTTCCTCAAGGAAGCCACCTTGGGCCTCTGCTATTTTTAATCCACACTAATGATATCAACTATAATCTTCACTCATGTAAAACCTTGTTGTATGCTGATGACTTAAAAATGTTCAAGTCTATAAGTAATGTATCTGATTGCGCTAATTTCCAAAATGATATAAATTCTCTCCTTCGATGGTGCAATATAAATGGGATGAGCCTCAATTTCTCTAAGTGCAAAATTTGTACATGCTCGCGTAAAGTGAGCACTTTAATTAGTGATTATTGTTATGGTAATAATGGTGTTTTTGATCGTGTCGATGTTATTAGAGATCTAGGCATATATTTTGATTCTAAGTTAACTTTCAACCTTCATAGAGAATATATTGTTTCTAAAGCAAATTCTCAATTTGGGTTCTTAAAACGAAACTTCAGAGAATTTAAAGACCTATTAACATTAAAAACACTTTTTCTAAGCTTATTGAGATCCCATCTGGAATATGTAAGTCTTGTATGGAATCCTTTCTACGATAACCAAATAAACCGCATTGAAAGAATTCAAAAGCAATTTACAGGATTTGCTCTTCGTCGTTTGTTCTCTTGGGAAACTATGCCTGACTACACTACGCGTTGCAAACTCTTAAACGTAGAAAATCTTCAACTGAGAAGGCAAGCTCATAGCATTCTGTTCGTTAAGGACCTTCTGGATAGCAAAATTGACTGTGATGAGTTGTTGTCGCTCATTCCATTTTACGCTCCTTCAAGATTGCTCCGAGAAAGAAGCCTATTTTACGTTAACTTTCACCGGAATAATTACGGTATCAATGAGCCTTTATCCAAATGTCTTTATTTTTGCAATCAAGCAGGTGATCATTTAGATTTCAGTTCTCCTAGAGATGCCTTTAAGCGTGATGTCTTTAAATATGTAAATTCAATTTAATTCACATTGACTTAATTTAAAAAAATATTTTATGAATGAATCTGTTGAATGCTATATATGTAATATCATGTTATCATATATTGTAGTTTTGTATATTGTATTGTTATAACATCTGTAAGGGCCAAGCCCAGTAGATGAAATAATATAAATTGTAAATTGTAAAAATTTCTTGTTTCTTCATACACTTTGTTGTTCAGGTTAACTACCTTGAACTGGCATTTGCATTAATTATTTTTAAGAACCTCTCTACATAAAATGTATTTTAAGATATATTATAAGCAATAATAATTTAAGTTTAAATATGTAATCTGTAAGGGTATTTACCTGGTAGATGAATGAATAAATAAATAAATATATTCGATAACACAAATTTGGGTTGTATGGGAGGTGCCACTCCCTTTTCCCTACGCCCATAAAATTTTACCACTGAAACTGCATTTGTAAATTGAGGTCGAATACTGAATTCCGAGGCTGAGTTACCTATAACTCCAAAGCTATTCGATATCGCAAATTTGGGTTAAGTTGGAGGTGTCACGCCCCCCCGACAAACTCTAAAAAATTTTATCAGTAAATCTGCATGCGTAAATTTTGGTCAAATACTGAATTCCGACGCTGTGCGACCTATAACTCCAAAGCTATTTGATAGCACAAAGTTGGGTTGTATGGGAAGTGTCACTCCCCTTTGCCCTACGCCCATAAAATGTAAGAAACGAAAGTGCATGTATAAATTTAGGTCGAACATCGAATTCTTACGCTGTCAACCTATAAATTCAAAGCAATTCGATATTGCAAATTTGGGTTGTAAAGGAGATGACAGGCTTCCCTGTCCAACGCCCATAAAATAAAATCATTGAAACTGCATGTGTAAATTGAGGTCAAAAACTGAATTCCAAAGCTGAATTCCTATAACTTCAAAGCTATTCGATATCACCAATTTGGGTTGTATGAGAGATGCCCCTCCCCTTGTCCAACTCCCATAAAATTTCATCACTGAAACGGTACGTCTAAATTGTTGTCGAATACCGAATTTCTAAGCTGTGCAACCCATAACGCTATTCGATAACACAAATTGTTTTTATATTAATGGGAGGCAACAGAAGGTGTGGCATTTCTTCTTAAACCATCTCGTACTCAAAGCAAAGCCACTTACAAAATTTGAGCTCAATCGGACCAATAGTTTCGAAGTATTGTGATATTTCCAAAAGTAGGCGTAGATGAAGTGTGACAACGCCCGTTTTTATTAAAGTTAGTGACAGTCATCATAAGAACTTATTTACCTAATTTTAATTTAATACGATCAAAACCGTCTTATATTTTTATTGATTTGATTTGAATTATTGATTTGTGGGCGATAAAAGGGGTGTGGAATTACTTTTTTCCTAAACCTTTGCGTAGCAGTTACGAACAAACCAGTAGAAGGAAGTATCCTATTTGGTCTAGTCGTTTTCAAGTTTTAAGCATACGAACAAATCACGATTCATTTTTATGTATACAGATATTGATTTGTGGGCGCTAAAAGTGGGCGTGAAAACATTTATGCATCGTGACTGTCTCTTGGAGCACCTACACAGCAAGTTTCACTATAAAAAATGCGTAGAACTCCGGAATTGCCATTATTTCGAAAAAGTGGGCGTGTATTTAATGCGACCACGTCCATTTTTTGTACAGTTACTGACAGTAACCATCTAAACAAAATTATTAAATCTTAGTTTTTACGATCGAAACCGTCTGATATATATCCTTTATTTGGTTTGTGGTCGATAGCGCAAATTTGGCTTGTATGGGAGGTACCACGCCCCCTCGTCCTTACGTTACCAAACCTCACAGGAACACTCACTCTCCTCGGCAGACGTTGTTCTGCCACAGACCACCTTACTGCCATATACGAAAATGTCAAGAAATGCAAAATATATTCACCATTTTCAGTATAGCTGCCGAAAGAAGCCATATGCACTAAATAATCAAATTTTAGTCTAATACGATCAAAACCGTGCGAAATATAACATTTTTGTTGTTTTGCAAGAGGTAAAAAGGGGTGCGGGAAAATATTTCCCTTGAGCCATCTGGTAATCGAAACAAATCGACTGCCAAAATTTCAGCTCAATTTAGCTTAAGCCTGGCCCACTTTACTTCACTCGACGCTAACTCCCTGATAAGTGAGTTTAACTAAAGTGGGACATACCTATTTTTAGTGTACTTGCCGAGAGTAACCATATGAACTGAATTACAAAATTTTTGTCCAACACGATACAAACCGTTGAAATAAAACGTTTTCATTGGTTTGTGGGAGGTAAAAGGGGGGGGCGTGGAAACCAATTTTTAGTTCAGTTGCTGACAGTAACCGTACAAACTAAGCCAAAATTTTAGCTCAATTGACCCAGTAGTCAATTTTAATGATTTCTCAAATAGTGGGTGTGGCTATATAGCGATGACGCCTTTTTTAGTACAGTTGCCGAAAGTGGCCATACAAACTTAGGTATCACATGTTAGTCTCATACGGCCAAAACTGCTTGAAATATAGCATTTTCACTGATTTGTGGGCGAAAAAAGGGGGCGTGGAAACCAATTTTTCGTACAGCTACTGTCAGTAACTACACAAACTAAAGTACCAAATTTAAGTCTTATACGACCAAAACCGTCTGAAATAAAGCGTTTTCATTTCCTTGTGGGCGGTTAAAGGGGGCGTGGAAACCCATTTTAAGTACAGTTATCGACAGTAACCATACATACTAAATTACAAAATTTTAGCCTTATACGATCCAAACTGACTGAAATATAACATTTTTATTGATTTGGGAGCGGTAAAAGGGGGGTGTGGCACATTTTTTTCCCTCAACCATCTCGTACCTGAAACAAATCGGCTGCCAAAATTTCAAGTCAATCGGTTTAGTAGTTTTGGAGTCTATAGACATCACACAGCCAGACACACATCGTTTTGCTTTTTATGTATATAGATATCGATTTGTGGGCGGTAAAAGTAGGCGTGAAAACATTTATATATAGTGACCGCCTCTTGGAGCACCTATACAGCAAGTTTCACTGTAAAAGTGTATAGAACTCTGGAATTGCCATGATTTCGAAAAAGTGGGCGTATTTATATTACGACCACGCCCATTTTTGAACAGTTACCGACATTAACCATCTGAACAAAATCACCAAATCTTAGTTTTTTACGATTGAAACCGCCTGATATCTATCCTTTTTTTGTTTGTGATCGATGGAGCAAATTTGGCTTGTATGGGAGGTACCACGCCCCCTTCTCCAATCGTTACGAAACCTCACAGGAACACTCTCAAGATGTGGCTTTATTTTCCCTGAAAATTTCATAAAGATCGGTTCAGCGGTTTTGGAGTCTATACGTGATATAGCCACATACCCACCCACATACCCACATACCCACATACATACATCCATTTTTATATATATAGATGGCTCATTGAAAAGGTAACATCATCAGCTTTCTTACCCATAAAAGAAAAATTGGTTGAAAAAACCACAAGTTCTTGACGCCAATTTTTACAACTTTGAAGCTCTATAACTTCTAATCCACTGGAACATTTTACCTTTAGCTAAAATGGACTTTTTTAATTTTTTTTTCAAAATATGTATTTGGAGCTAAAAAAGCGAATAAAGGTCGCTCTCAAGACGTTTAAAAATTATAGGGGTACAAAGTTAGGAAAAATGGCCTTAAAAACATGCTGTAATTTTTAAATTTTCCTAGAAAAGTAAGCATTATGGGTATCAAAATAAAGGTAATACGAGCACCTATTAATCAACATTAAAATCCATGCATAACTTTTTAAGATATAACTTCTTTTATACTTAAATATTTTCGTTTTGTAGTGTTAAAAACAATATTCCGTACGAGGGCAAAACACTATTAAGCTGGAAGTCCAAATTATATAAAAAACAAGGAATAATTGCAATTTAAATAACTAAGGTATAACTAGTTACATATACGATGTAACATATATGATGGAGGAATATTTACGAAGTTAAATAGTTACATGAATGATTGAGGAAGAAAAAGCCACACTAGAGAAATTTTTAAAACATGTACAGAGTAATTTGTTAAAAGCCATAAAATATTGAACTGTTGAATAAACGGTTAAATAAATGGTTAAATGAAGCGCCGCAGGCGAAAAATTGTTATTAAATATCGCGTCGATTTTTTTAAATATTTACTAGTGAACTATATAGTAACATTAACGAAGGTTACAGAAAGCGACGCAGGCAAAAAATTGATATTAAAAATCGCGGCGATATTTAATAACAATTTTTCTTGTCTTTTAAATTATCCTTAATTTTTTACATTTAAATTCATGGAATTAATTTTTGTCGTTTTTACATTCGAATGCATGGAATTAATTTTTGTCATTTTTTATTAAATCTGAAATGCATCTAAAATTTTGATGCAAAATAGTTGGTACATGAAAAAAGAGTTATGTCTTAGAAAGTAACTAATGGAATTTTATGGTTAATAGCTTATTGAACAGGTAATAGAATACCCTTTCTTTTAGCACCCATTTTGCTAGTTATGTTAATATATAACAAAGATATAGAAAATTTTTTTAGCCCATTTTTCAACTTTGGACCCCTATAACTTCTAAACTAGATGAGAGCGACCATTAATTTTTTCAGATTTGGAATTAGAAGGCCTTAATATATATGTTCCATGAAATTAAAAAAATTAAAATATGTAATTTTAGCTAAAGGTAAAATATTCCCATGTAAAATGTGAGTTGAGCAAACGAAAAACTGATAATGATTTACGGATATGCACCTGGAATGTCCGAACCCTTAATTGGGAAGGTGCCTCTATCCAACTGACTGATGTCTTGGAAAGATACAAAGCTGATATCACTGCTATCCAAGAAATGCGATGGAAGGGACAGGGTTGCATTCGGCATGCACCCTGTGATATCTACTACAGCGGCCATGCGGAGAAGCACGACTTTGGATGCGGATTTGTAGTTGGCAAGAGACTACGGCCCCACGTCCTGCGATTCACACCTGTGAACGAACGACTTGCCATAATCCGCATCAATGTTAAATTTTTCAATATAAGCCTAATATGTGCGCACGCTCCGACAGAAGACAAGGACGATGAGAATAAGGAAATTTTCTACGAGCGCCTTGAAAATGCTTACGAGCGCTGCCCCCGTCACGACGTAAAAATCGTGCTTGGTGACTTCAACGCTAAGGTGGGCAAGGAAAATATTTTTGGTCCAACAGTCGGAAAGTTCAGCCTCCACGACAACACCTCCGATAACGGAATGAGGCTGATTGACTTCGCCGCAGCACGAAACATGGTCGTAAGTAGCACTAGATTCAAGCATCTCAATATTCATAAAGCCACCTGGATGTCCCCTGATCAAAAAACCAAGAATCAAATTGATCACGTTTTGATTGACGGAAGGCACTCTTCCAGTGTATTGGATGTACGCACGATCCGTGGTGCAAACATTGACTCGGATCACTATCTTGTTGCAGCCAAGATCCGTTCACGTCTGTGCGCAGCTAAGAATACACGCAACCCTACACAGAGAAAGCTAGACGTCGACAAGCTGCAATCGAAACAGACAGCCGATGCTTTCGCCACTCGACTCTCACTCCTCCTTCAAAGCACTCCTCAAATCGATGATATATGCGCGCAGTGGACACACATTTCCAACTCCATGCGTGCGGCTGCTGAAGAGGTGATTGGCTACCACCGCCCACGCCGAAACCAGTGGTACGACCAGGAGTGCCGCGACGCCACTGCAGAGAAAGACGCCGCCTACAAAGCCACCCTGCAGTCGGTTGTACCGCGCGCTGCTAAGGAGCGATACAAAGAAAAGAGGAGGGAAGAGAGACGTATTTTCAGGCGGAAAAAAAGAGAGGCAGAAAAGCTCGAGCAGAAGATTGAGATGTATGGTGACAGGAAAATTTTTCGAAAAAATAAGACGCCTTACCGATGGTTTTAAGACCGGGGCCTCTTCCTGCAAGGATGAAAACGGAAATCTAGTGACAGATGTCCAGAGTACACTGACATTATGGTGGGAACACTTCTCTAAGCTTCTAAATGGCGACGCTGACAACAATCCCACCAATAGAGATGATATTCCGGAAACCTCAATTTCGGATGACAGCGTCGAGGTTCCGCTGCCCCACTATAATGAAGTTCTGACAGCTGTAGCTCGGCTTAAAAGTAACAAAGCCGCAGGAGCTGATGGCTTACCTGCTGAGCTGTTTAAGAACGTAGGCGAAGCTCTACTTAAATGCATTCACGAGCTTCTATGCAGAATTTGGTCGGAAGAATGCATTCCGAACGATTGGAATCTCAGTGTGCTCTGCCCAATCCACAAGAAAGGCGATCCCACTATCTGTGCCAATTACCGTGGGATAAACCTTCTTAATATCGCATGTAAGGTCCTGTCGAGCGTTTTATGTGAAAAATTGAAGCCCATTGTAAACGAACTGGTCGGACCTTATCAGTGTGGCTTCAGACCTGGAAAGTCCACCATCGACCAGATTTTCACGCTACGACAAATCTTGGAGAAGACTCAAGAAAACCAAGTCGACACCCACCATCTTTTTGTCGACTACAAAGCCGCCTTCGACAGCCCAATAAGGAAGCACCTGTACTCCACCATGTCTGAATTTGGTATTCCTGCAAAACTAATACGACTTTGCAGGATGACACTGAGCAACACCAGCAGCGCAGTTAAAATCGGGAAGGACCTCTCCCCACCATTTATTACCCAACGCGGTTTCAGACAAGGTGATTCCTTATCGTGCGACTTTTTCAACCTAATGATGGAAAAGATCATCCGAGCTGCTGATCTGAGACATAGTGGCACAATATCTACAAGAGTGTTATGCTGCTAGCGTATGCTGATGACATCGATATCATTGGCCATAATACGCGCGAAGTCAGTGCAGCATTTTCCAGATTAGAAAGAGAGTCAAATCGAATGGGTCTGGCAGTGAATGCAGATAAGACGAAAAACTTAGTGTCAACAAACAAACAGTCTCAGCGTCTCGGAACCCACGTTACCGTTGACAATACCTCCTTCGAGGTTGTGAAGAATTTCGTTTATCTGTGATCCAGCATTAATTCAACCAACGACATCAGCATTGCGATCAAACGAAGAATAACTCTTGCCAACAGGTGTTACTTTGGGCTCAGTAGGCAATTGAGAAGCAGAGCCCTCTCTCGACGAACGAAAATCACGCTCTATAAATCGCTCATGATGCCCGTCCTACTTTACGCATCACAAACCTGGACGCTGAGCAGTTTAGATGAAAAGACTTTAGAACTATTCGAGGGAACGATTCTTCGTAAGATCTACGGACCAATCTGCGTCAATGGCGAGTACCGAATACGGTGGAATGATGAACTGTATGAGCTGTACGCTGACATCGACATAGTCAAGCGCATTAAAATCGAGAGGCTTCGCTGGCTTGGTCATGTTCAGCGCATGAAAGACGATGCTCCAGTGAAGAAAACATTCAATTCGGTACCCAGCGGTGGTCAACGCAGAAGAGGACGACCGCATCTTCGTTGGAAAGACCAAGTAGAGGACAACCTGATGAAGCTTGAGGCCAAGACCGACATACGGTTGTAGCGCCTACTAAGTAAGTATGTGCCCTAAATAATTGGTGAAACAGTGATCGAAACAGAAAAACTTTCCCCTGAAAAATTTTAAAAATGTGGGTTACGACAGTTTGTCACGCGAGCGACGATATATGATACGGTATTTTTTCAAAAAAGCAACATAACTGCACAGTGAATTCGAAAAAAATTCAATTTTATTTTTATTAAACATAGCTACATAAGTATTTATGTAAATAACAATAAGAAAACAATAAGACGACATTAGTTTAAGTTGCGAAGTATTGTAAGTTTTCTGTTGTCCGGATGATTTTTATTGTTATGTTCAATTACTTGGTTAACACAATTTTGCTGTTCTGGATACATTGTCCACGCATTATTTACCATATTTAGAAGCCCTATGTCTCTTTCTGCTGGATCATTTAAAATAGTTACATTTTTAACAATTTTTAAATATCCTAAAAATTTTCATTCGTACAAGGAAGGATGCATCTCAATAAATTCCTTACAAGAAAAAAATATTGAAAAACTGTATAGTATAGTAAAGCCAGGTCTCAGGGGCCAACCCATAGCAGAAAAGCTGGATAACAACAAAAAGGTAACAGTAGAATGCTGATAACATACTAGGGCACCATATCATTTGCAAAATAGTAAGATATATATTTACTCTACACTAAGAAAATAAAAAGGAATGTATTTACTACGCTATTGCATATATACAACACACAAATCCATACCTAAGATTTACTATACATTGCAATACTAAATTGCAAACTGACTGCTAACTGATAAAAAAGCAAAGGCGAAAAAACTGATATGAAAGATAAGCGAATTAAAAACCAATTAATTGTGCTTAAGCAAAATTTCCAGAGGAAAATAATTTTGCTTTTCATCAATAAGCTGTGAATTTCATGTTTTGCAACAACTATAGCAAATTATATCAAAAAGACCGTTCACAGTTGATAGGAAATTTTTAAAATTTTTTACAAAAGCACAAATTTTCAAAACACACGAGATTGTGAATTCCCTACTAAAAAACAAGCGCATTTAGGTCCGTGCTTTTGTTAGATTGTTGTTGTTTCGAAGAATGATTAATATCAGATCAATAGCATAAAATCCGTGATCACAAGGAAGAATGACTAAACTAAAGGTATCGTAAAAAAACGATACGCCATTTTCTTTATTGCCAGGAAAGATGCAGGAAAAAACTTTTTACACATAATAGAGTATCAATTATGTTTGCACATATTTCGTTTGTAACGGTTCATATATTTCGGGAAAAAGGTCGGAGTTAGTGCAATAAAAATGTCTTTTTTCCGATACTTTGAGTTTAGTCATTATTCCTTGTGACCATAGAAAAAGTCATTTAAATACTTGCACATTACAAACATAGAGTTGAATGTCTTTCAATTAAAGCTAATATCATATACATATAACTTTTACATTCCTACTTATGTAGCTACCTATAATAAAAATAAAGTTGAATTTTCTTCGAAAAAATTCACTGTTGTTTGTTGATATATTTCATATATCTTCGAATTATACATCAAAACCGTAAAATTCCTCAAAATACGAAATTTACATAATCACAAACTTCTTCTTCATGCTCTTGGTACGTGAGGTAATGTGAGTTGAAGTTTTCAAATTTTTGAAAAAATTTTAATCAAAATTTCACTTCGGAGATTTTTTAAAAAAATGTACTGAAGAAAATGCAATTTTTCTTATAGCACAAGATGGAAAATTTTATTCTTTTAAATAAGTATACATTGATAAAAATTGTTTGATTAGTTTTGTAGTTATATGCAAAATACTGAAGAAGAAATTTCTGGTTTTTTCGACAAAATTAACTTTTAGCCTAAAAGCCTTTAAGCCGTTTGCGCGACTATTTAACGTTAGTCAATATTAAAGTGTTATACACCAAAGTCCATGTTTTTAAGAGTAGAATCAGAAATCAACGTGTCTCTGGAACTTTTCAAAAAAGTCAAAAAAATAGGACGGTCTAATATAAAGGGTGGTTAACTTTTAAGGGCCGGTGTTGAATGTGAACCACACCTAAACGTCAAGTTTTTTCGGCATATCATTTGACATTTCTCAATTTCAGACTAATTCAATTTAAACCATGGAAAGATACACAATCGAGCAACGCGTAAAAGTTATTCAGGCTCATTATAAAAATGGACGTTCAAATCAAAATGCATATCGTGCACTTCGTGATTTTTTTCGGTCACTTTAATCGTCCAAATGTGCGTACAATCGGAAAAATCGTGCAAAAATTTGAGCAAACCGGGTCTGTAGGAGATGTGAAAACACCAGTGCATGCTCGTATAGCTCGTACTGCAGAAAATATTGTTGCTGTCCGCGATAGTGTTGCTGAAAAGCTTCCACCTCAACTCGTCGTCGTGCCCAACAATTGCACCTCTCACGCTCGTCGTTGAACATTATGCATAAAAACTTGCATTTACACGCTTACAATGTGCAATTAACCCAAGAACTATAGCCTCTTGACCATTTCAAGCGTCGTCACTGGTCAGAATTGTGGCAAGAACAGTGGATGATCAATTTTCGAAGAAAATCATCTTCAGTGATGAGGCACATTTTCACCTCAGTGGATTCGTCAATAAGCAGAATTGCCGTATTTGGGCGAATAACAATCCAAGAGTGATTGTCGAAAAATCAATGCACCCACAAAGAGTGACTGTTTGGTGCGGTTTATAGGATGACGTCATCATCGGCCGTATTTTTTCCAAAATGAGGACAGTCAGGCAGTTACTGTGAATGGTGTTCGCTATCGTGAGATGATAACGCACTTTTTATGGCCCGAATTGGAAGATAAGGCTGTGGACGATATGTAATTTCAACAGGACGGTACCCCTTGCTACACAGCTAACGAAACAATTGCGCGACAAATTCAATGGCCGTGTTATCTCACGTGGTGGCGATGTCAATTGGCCGCCAAGATCATGTGATTTTACACCGTTGGACTTCTTTCTTTGGGGTTATTTGAAAGAAAAGGTGTACGTTGATAAGCCAGCAACAATTCAAGAGCTATAGGATGAGATAATTCGGCACATTAACGGCATAGAACCTCAATTATTCTTCAGCGCCATCGGAAATTTGGACCATCGGATGGAGGTGTGCCGCCGAGGTCGCGGCGGACATTTGGCCGATATTTTGTTCCATACATAATTGAACCATACCAATATTATCATAATAAAAAGAAATGACACTAATTTACTAAATAATTTGTGTTTAATCAAATCGGCACTTAAAATTTAACCACCCTTTATATACATAAACAATTTATAATAACAAAATCAATATTAAATTACCATTTTCTTTTGTTTTTTTATTTGTTTTCTTTGTTTGCAAAAATTATTTTATTTCTTAAACTTTACTTTACGTGCTTTACTTGACGAACTTGACGCGAAAATAAAATTAAGGCAAACTACACGCTTAAGAACAGGGTAGCCATTGCAGGTTGTAGCAGCTGTAATTTAAAAGTACTGTGTGGCTCAAGCAAAAATAAAAGGAAATAATGTGCTTTTTACTGTGCACACAAAAAGTTTTTAAGTTCTCGTACAGGAACTTTAGCTTTCACATTTTTATTAGTGGTGCATATGGCTATTTTACTATTTTCCACCACAAAATTAAATACTTACAACGTTATTTTGTGCTGTGATTTCATTAAAATGACTTAAATACTGTGTTCATGTGCATTTTTTCTTGTAAATAAAGAAATATCTACGGACAATTTTTTTCCGTGAAGAAAAAAAAAAGAAAAACAACAAAACCAAACCACGTTGATGAATTTTTAACATAAATATGTATATACAACGCTTAGCAACCATTGACCATCAGGTAATCATCATTGAGTTTTCATATGTATATTACTCTTCTTCTCAGCCTAAATCTGGAGCAACAGCTACATACTGTGAGGCCTTACAACGTCTTCCTGTTCTCAAAGTAAGTGATACCTTTTTAATATATTGCAACTCATTGTTATTTAATCTTTAAAATATTCTTAAAATTTGTAACTAAAAATAACATTCAACACTTAAAACCAAAACAAATACTAAAAAAATTAATGAAAAATGGTTTGCTAAGAATATTTCGGCAGCAACGGGTTAATTTTACTATTCCGTTTACGAATACCTCGTATCGCATTGCTCTCAACCCCGCTCAGGAGATTTTTTTTATTAAGTCTTTGTGTGTCTCAAGAGTAGCATAGTTGTGGAGGCTTTTTTTTCTCTTTCTCTAATGTAATTTCTTTTTTGTAAATAAGACTTTTATTAACAGCTGTTTCAACTTAGTTTTTTTATGAAGTGATTTGAATGACTGGTTGTTGTTTTGTTTTTCTTTAATATTTTGCTATTAACTTGTTTACTTACGTTTTCTTCGGTTTTGATTGTAACACATAAAGATACAATAGTAACATTAAGACATTGGCTTGGTATAGCACAGTGGTCAATATTAAACCAATATTCGGTACAATATTTATTTAGTTTAAGTAAAATTATCTATTATTTTTTTCTTTTCTTAACTAATTTAATTTTATAGTCATTTTATGATTACGATTTGGTATTAATGTATAATATAATAATAAATTATATAATAATAAGTGTTTAATTAAATTTATATAGATATAGTTATAATACAAAAATTATTTAAATAAGTTTACAGAGCTATAATAATAAATTTTATTGGTAGTTTTAGTATTTGTCACGTTACAAAATTGAACTAAGCTTTATATATTATATATTGGATAAAACGTTGTAAAACTAATCATATTAAAAATGCAAATAATAATTGGTACTTAGTGTTGTATCTTTAAATTATGCTTTGAATTGCTAAATATTAACCCATTTCCGGCGGCTCCTTAACTACCAGGCCAAAATCGATGAAACTTCGTCCAAAGTCTATATATGACCCTAAACTTTTTCTGGCAAAATTTAAAATTTTACCTCCACAGGTAAAGGCTGGGCGTACTGCTGCATTTTTGCACCACTATCTGCATCACATACCTTTACAGCCGTACCTGCCCATTTTTAAACATCAAACGGGCTCTTAATTTATTTTAACATAAAATTTAAAACTTATAATAGTTACTATTGAAAAGCAATTTTCAATATTGCGATTTGAAATTTTTCCGGAATTTTAAAAAATCAAAAAAAAAATAAAAACCCAAATATTGCGACGCGCCGTGGGCGTAAAATCCAAGTAAACGACGGAATCGACTCAAACCAAAAATAATGTATATTGTCAAAGGTCCATACTAACATAAGCGACTTGTAGCGAGTAGTTGAGCAGACGTGTTTAATACACACGGTGTTTACGCTTGACGTAAACAGAATTTAAAAAATTCACTAAACACAGCCTTATGTGCAAAAATTTTAAATTTATTGATGCAGATTGGAAGAAGTTTTCCATAACTATTATTTATGGCCGTTTGTTTTGTTTTGTTTTCTTTTGTTTTAAATTACCGCACCAGACAATATTTTTGCAAAACACTCCATTTTTAGTGGTTATTTCAAACCATTACAGCTCATGGATGGCTATGGCTAGAGTCAAAATATTGAGGGAATTATCATAACATAAACTAAAGAATTTTTTGAGGAACCGACCCGAGCAACTTTTTTTTGTTAGGCACCTTAATGTACATATCAAATAATGAACTTTTCGCAAAATTTTGCATTCTTTAGTACTAATGATTCAAAAATCAGATATAAAATTTGTTTATATTTTAATATAGTTAATTAGTTTAATGATCTATTAAATTATAGCATGAATTAAATTGCGAGCTTTAGATCAAGTAAGTTTTTAAGAAGGCAACAACAACAACTCTGTGTAAAGTCAATCACTTAGCTGACTAGACAGTCTGTTTCGGAAATCGCTACATTTTCCTCTTCAGTAGTCTTTGAGTGATTAATCTGTGATCAACTCACTGTTTAAATTAGTATATGACAGCGCAGATTTTGGAATTCATTGTTTTGAATTGTAAGGCTGCTAATCATATGAAATTTCAAAGCAGTATGCTATTTATAGATCACCGCCATCATTTCTACCAAGGTTGCCATGAGTTCTAGTTGCTTCTTTATTTCTTTCAATATTCATTGGTGTTCGGCAGTTTGTCGAAATGCACCATAAAAATGAAACGAGTATTTGCTTCGCCAGAAGCTAGTGTTCTAACTGAAAGGTGGCTATTTTCACAACCAAATGTTCAATTACATCCCTGCAGTGTAAGACTAATCAGCAGTAAAAAATTATTAGTCTTTATACTAGTTAAAACAAACTAGTTTATATTTTGTCACGATTTACTAGTTGCAAAAATAGTTTAAATCCAACTAGTTTGTGTCAAGTCACAATAAACCAGTTGTAAAACTAGCCAAAATTAAACTATATTACATATTGTTAAAATCAACCAGTTCCACAACCAGTTGGAGCTAGGTAGTTTTTCGAATACTTTAATGTTTTGAAAATACTGAATGAAATAATAAAACACTATGTAAATTTTACTTGAATTTTTCTAAATAGTCGCTTTAGTAGAAGCTCCAACTTCAGAAGATAAATTGCCGAATAAAGAACTGGTTGAATCATTGGGTTTATATAACTAGTTGTAAACAAATTAAAACATGACTATTTGCCAACCACTCAGGAAAGGTTAAATTAGAAACTAGTTAAAATTTGGCAATATATGATTTGTTTACAACTATTCACAACAAACTAGAATTAAACTAACTATAACTATATATATTATAAACAAGTTTTCATCTGTTCAGAATAGGACAATTGATATTTCCTATGACATCGCCATGTTAAAAATACCAGTTGGGTATATGAAAAAAATACGATCTTGAACTAGTACTGCTCAGTTTTCAACTAGTATGCAGACTGGTTTTAAACTAGTTGGTTACACTGCAGGGATATGACTTTGACCGAAATCGATCAATTATTAAATTGTTTAATTAATTTGACATTAATTAAACTTATTTGGCCGTGCTCCGCCATAGTTAGTTAATTAGTTTAATGATCTATTAAATTATAGCATGAATGAAATTGCAAGCTTTAGATCAAGTTAGTTTTTAAAAAGGCAACAACAACAACAACAACTCTGTATAGAGGCAATCACTTAGCTGACTAGACAGTCTGTTTCGGAAATCGCTATATTTTCCTCTTCAGTAGTCTTTGAGTGATTAAGCTGTGATCAACTCACTGTTTAAATTAGTATATGACTGCGCAGATTTTGGAATTCATTCTTTTGAATTGTATGGCTGCTAATCATATGACATTTTAAAGCAGTAGGCTATTTATAGATCACCGCCATCAACTCTACCAGGGTTGCCATCTGTTCTAGTGGATTCTTTATTTATTTCAATATTCATTGGTGTTCGACAGTTTGTCGAAATATACCATAGAAATGAAACCAGTTTTTGCTTCGCCAGAAGCTAGTGTTCTAACTGAAAGGTGGCTATTTTCACAGCAAAATGTTCAATTACACATTAATTTGACCGAAATCTATCAATTATTTAATTCATTTGAAATTAATTAAACTTATTTGCCCTGAATTGTTATCAGCCCTTATAAAAACTATTTACTCTATTCATACTGAAGTAATCTACAAACACTTGGGTAAAAATGCAGTGTACGCGCTGATTTCATCATTCGTAAGCTTACTTTTGTATCACTGCTTAGCCGAAGTTGAAATCAACCTTCAATGGTACACGAGGCAGTAACTCAAAATAATGCATAATTATAACGATTGCCGTTCGTGCGCTGTGGTTTGTACACATAATTATTTTATGCAAACATCCATATGTTTTACTGAAGTCGAAGAACACATCACACAGTGTTTGACTTTGGTACGATCGGCTAATGCAACATGCTTGATGTTGTAAGTGAGTTCGATGGCGTAGAATATGTTGCATGGTATTAATGATATTGAATTCATACAAAAACCAAGTATGTACTGAGTGTAAAAGCAGTTGCAGTTCATCGCTGCAGGTCTCTGGTTCCAATCAACTCTTCTTCTAATAAGCTATCCATTTCCTTTCAGTTCAAAGACCACACGTTGTTTGTATAAGGCGCATGCCTTGGTTCTTTGAATTAAAAAAAAAAACTTCTTCCTAACGCTCTGTCAAAATTGGATTTTTTAACCGCTGAGCATTGCCGACGCGTTATTAATGTTTGCTTTATACAATTTATGGTACATTATGGCGCAATCTCTTTGCTTGACCCCCAGTAAATACTTTTTAAGATTTGCGTCTAAGGATTTCAAGTAGCTAGGGGAAAAATGTTTTTCGCACACCCTTGAAGACGCTTTGAACTTTATGACGCATATTTTTCCCACCGCTCACGGATTTTTGGTATTAATATAATAGCAAATTTTCTGATATTTTTGTTAATCTATGTTTTGTGACAAAAAACATACATTCTGTTGCAAATTTTAATTGAAATTATGGTACAACACAATATAGTAATGCTATTCAATGAACGACGTATATATACTGAAATCGTATAGCTATAATTTTACGCTAAGCGCTCTCACGAACCCACCCTGAATAAAAACAGAGTTAATTGCGTAATAGTATTAAAAAGAAATTGCCATCACAAAATTATTTGGAACTTTACAGAAATTTTAGATCCATTAATGGTGTGCATTTATAATTTTTTAAATTGTTAAGAAAGAAAAAAGAAACACTGCTGGTCAAAATAAAAATGAAACTACGATCGCATAATACGTACTGTATCCATCACGTTTTTTTTTATTATTGCAAATTACGCTGCTGTAAGCTTACCGAACATACGCTGTTTACATCGACAATACGGCGTTCATTGAATACCACTTGTTTTTCTTTATAATTTGTTGTTTGCCTTAACTAACTTTCTTCTATATTTATTTATTCGAGTCTATGGATTAAATCCTTACAGACTAAGCTTAACCAAAGGTTAAAAATATAAGAAATGTAATTAAACTAAAAATAAAGTATTTAATATTGATTTAAAACACATTTTCGACAATGAGAAATCAAACAAAACATGTATCGACAAATCATTATACAAAGACAAAGCTCGTTGCAAAGGTTCATTTCGTGCATAATTAGACCTATGAAATTTAATATACAATAGAACAAGTTAAAATGCCGCAACTGTCTTGACGGTATATTAAAATTTATAAGAGCCAAAAGAGGAGGACAATCAATGTTACCTGAAATTATATCATATATAACGACCAGGGACTCAATTTTCCTTAGCGATTCTAACGATTTTGTACCTTAGAGTAAACATCTTACATTATATGGAGGGAAATCTTCACGACTATATAACAAACGAAGAGCAACCTTTGTAAATCTTTTCTGAACTTGTTCCAACTTAAAGGTATGAACGGCATAAATCGGATTCCAGATGAAGGAACCGTATTCCAGTTTCGAGCGAACAAAAGCATTATAAAGTGACTTAACAGTATGTGGGTCAGAAAACTCCGAACTATTTCTGCGTATAAAAGCTAGCATCGAGTAAGATTTAGGAACAATAAAATTAATATGTTCATTAAAAGTGAACTTACAGTCAAATATGACTCCAAGATCTTTTATAGATTCAACACATTAAAGTGGAATTTCAGAAATATTGTACTGAAATTTCAAAAAATTATTGCATTTAGAATATGTTATATGAAAGCATTTAGATATATTCATTGGAAGAGCGTTAATTTTACTCCATTTAAGAAAATCATCTTAATCAGATTTGCATCAGATATGCTACTGACACTCTTAAATAATTTGAGGTCATCAGCATAAAGCAAATATTTTGAGTTGCAGAATATTTTATTTATATCATTAATAAATAAGATATATAAATTGATCTCGTATATTAGTTGGTGTCGGTTGTGTTTTATCGTGTTATGTAAAAGCCTTTGTTGGTTATATTCGTGAGTGTATTAAAACAGTTTCAATATCGTAATTACTTAAATATTATATTGTACTTACTAATATCATTAATATACAACTATTCCATTCAATAATAATTGTGCATTTAAGTTGTGTAAGTTAAATTCTTGCATATTAATATTCTTAGTTAATGCAGTGTTGTTGTTTTTGCATGCTTACTTTGTTTTAGTTTCTTTGTGCGGTGATTTGTTTATCTTCAGCTCAGTGAGTGTTGTTTTTGTTTTTTAGTTTCTACTAAACTGTGCACAAACTGCCTGAATATAATAACCCGAAAAGCACATTTTGCATCTGCTCATTTTTTAAAAATTAAACATGGATTATTTTTCTGCAGAAAATATCGTTGCTTGTTCTTTAGACGAACTTTGCAAAAGCCAAAACATTCTGAACCCCATGTTCAGCTGTTCTGGTCCCAGTGAGCAAATGTTTCATGCATCTTGTGCCGGTATTTCCAAGTCATGCCTTGACGACTTAAAATCTCTGCGATCAGGTCTTCGCTGGTACTGTGCTTCGTTTAGGGCACTTTCCCCAGATGAACTTTATTCAAAAATTAAGCTTTTTGGGGAAAGTCTAAACTCGTTAAACAACAATTTTCGAGAAATTGTAACATTTTTTAGTGAAGTTAGGGCCGCACCCAGTACCAGCGTCTATGATGAAAATTCCATTTCGGAAAATATCCCGCTTGCTTTGTCACAGACTGTTTCTTCCGGTACACAAACAATCCTTTCATCAGAAGACCATATTATCTCAAAAAGAAAGAGAAAAAATAAAAAAACTAATAAGAAGCGAAAATCATCTGGATCTACTTCTCAGGCCAAGTAGCCCTCAGCACCGCTTTTGAACAGGAACACTCCAGTTACTTCCTCGTCACCTTCTAACAGTCCTTCTTTGACTCATAGTTCAGTTTTGACTCCTATTGAGCCTAGAAATCTATCAAGCTTAAGGGCAGTGTCGAGGGAAAAAAATTTATTTATTTCACGTCTTCAGCCCGACACAACTGTTGAAAATGTATTGACTTTTATCAAACATAATAAATTGTTGAGTCAAAATGCATTTTGCTCATGCAAAAAAATAGGTAATAAACCTTCCCATGCTTCCTTTATTCTCACAGTTCCAGCTGAAGAGTTTGCAACTGTTCTAAACTCTAATTTGTGGACTGATAATATACTCGTTACAGAGTTTCAGCCTAAGAATAAGCCTAGAGGGACGACTCAAGCCGCTCGTCAATCCCAAAAAAACTGAATAGGTTATCCTTTTACTATCAAAATGTAAGGGGATTACGCTCTAAGACGCGAGACATATTTTTGTCTCAGAATTTCTCTGAGGATATTATCGCACTGACTGAAACTTGGTTAAACGAAAGCATTACTGACTTAGAATTGTTTGATAACAGTTTTGAAGTTTATAGAAGAGATAGACATGCTGACAATACTTCTGCTGTCGGTCGAGGTGTCTTATTAGCTGTAAGGAGCTCCTTCGTTAGTTATTCCCTGCTCTGCTAACATCGAACTTATATGCGTCAAGGTTGTACATTGCAATTCTAATGTATATCTTATTAATGCATACATTCCTCCTAAGAGCAGTGTAGAAGTTTATGCAAGCCTTGCGGATAGAATATGTCATAAGCATAATTGACGTTAATGACGACATATTATTGTTATGTGATTTTAATCTGCCTGACTTGAAATGGGAATCTTCTGACGATGGTACATATTTTTGTGCATCTAATTCGAAGACTCGCCAAGAGCATATATTTGTTGATAATATATGTTCTGACTTACAACAAGTGAGTTGTATTTATAATAGTCGTGAAAGACTTCTTGACCTGGTCTTAACTACAGATAGTAACAATGTGATTGTTGAGAGGGCCCCTCATGTTTTGACTGCTGTTGATGAATACCATCCACCATTGAGCATATGCTACAAATCAGACAGGGATAATATAGTAAAGTCTAACTCAATAGATAAAGTTTATGAATTCAATTTTAAAAAAGCTGACTTTTTGAAGTTGAATCATTTACTTCAAAGTAAACTTCATATTATTTTAGAATATTTTAATGGTAATAATCTTGAAGATTCAATTAATTTTTTTTATATGGAAATCTTTGCTATGTTTTCTCTGTCCGTGCCATATAGCCTCAAATTTACGAAAAATTGTGCTTACCCCTGATACACAAAGGAGTTAAAGATTCTTCGCAACAGCAGGAATAGGGCATGGAAAAAATATGTCTGTAGCTTAGACTTGAATGACCTAGAAATCTACAAGCGTTTGTTTCTAGACTTTGAAAATTGCTCAGCTACCTTATATCAAAATTATTTAGACAGTACTAAGCTGAGAATATTGTCTGATCCGAAGAAATTCTGGGGTTTCATAAACACCAAAAAAAATCTGATGGATTCCCTTCATCATTTAAAACCTCTGACGGATTTACTGACGATCCTGTCGTAATTTGTGGTCTATTTGCCAATCTCTTTAAAGAGTCATTTTGTTCAGACTCTTTTAATCCTGATGAAGAGTACTTTGAATATATGAACTCTACACCCAGGGTTTCGTTGGATTCTATATCCTTTACTTCAGAGGATATTTTAAAGTATATTGGATTGATCGATGAGGATTTTAATGCTGGACCTGACGGAATTCCTACCGCAGTGTTAACACGATGTGGTTCCGTTCTAAGTCAACCACTGTCCATGTTATTCAATAAATCAATTAGCGAAAGTATTTTTCCACTTTTTTGGAAAAAATCTTTTATAGGTCCTATCTATAAAAAAGGTTGTAAGAACGATATAAACAACTACATGCCTATCGCGAAACTCTCGTCGATTCCAAAACTTTTTGAGCGCCTCGTGTATGATCGTGTGAAGATACGCTGTGGGAAGGTCATGACAACTCGTCAGCATGGATTTGTTACTGGCAGATCCACTGTGTCTAATCTCCTCGATTTTACAACATTTTGCTTAAATTCATTTTATTCAGGTAACCAGGTCGACTGTATTTACACTGATTTTAGTAAAGCATCTGATAAACTGCCACACAACTTAATTCTATTTAAACTAAAGTTAATGGGTTTTCCACAATTTGTTGTAAGCTGGATTCAATCGTATCTGACAGAGCGATCTTATCAAATACGATTTCGAGGCGTATTGTCAGCTGAATTTATTGCTGAATCAGGTGTTCCTCAAGGTAGCCACCTTGGTCCACTTCTGTTTATTTTAGCCATTAATGATGTAACCCACATCATCAAACACTCTCATCTACTTATCTATGCAGATGACATGAAAATATACAGAACAATAGATGCTAAAGACAATTCAGATCTGCTCCAGTCTGATTTGAAATCCTTTGAAATTTGGTGTTCTAAAAACAATATGTTTCTAAATCCAGATAAATGCCAAACTATGACCTTTTCGCGAAAAAGGAATAATTTAATTTTTGATTATAAGATAAAAGATACTGCATTAAGTCGTGTAGATGCTGTCAAAGATCTGGGTATATGCATGGATTCTAAGCTATCGTTTAATGTTCATATTGATTACATTTGTAAAAAAGCATCTTCTATGCTCGCGTTTATGAAACGCTGGGCCAAAGAATTTAATAGTATGATCACAGCTACAACGCTGTATTATGCAATTGTGCGACCTCACTTAGAGTATGCAAGTCAAGTTTGGTCCCCAAGTTACAATGTATATGTTGAACGTATAGAGAATACCAAAAACGTTTTGTTCGGTTTGCTCTAAGGGGCTTAAGTGCAACGGACACTTTAAACCTTCCTCCTTATGAAGATAGTTTAAAACTATTAAAAATGCAATCTTTGAACGAGAGAAGGAAGTCTGCAGATATCGTCTATTTACACCAACTCATAACTGGTGTATTCGATTCACCAGAACTCCTAACTCTTATAAATTTTTAACACTAACCGTAGACTCAGTAGAAATGCTAACAATTTAATTTACTTACCTTTTAGTAGAACAAATTATATGGCTACTGCTCCTTTACATCGCATGAGTACCTTTGTTAACAACTGTAGCTTTTTTGATGTTAACTTATCGAAAGGTCCACTCAAAAGTAGATTGAAAACTAATGTATGATTAGATCTATGTAAACGCATGGTAGTTGTTATGTCTTGTGTTGTCCCTGAGCCCAACCCATATTATGGTGGGTAAATTTTTCTCACTTTGGATTGTTTTGGACCACTCTTATCGATATCGTTAAGGCTATTCACGGTTTGAGCGTACTTTTAACAAATATTTATAGCATTTGTTATTGTTCAAACTGTGGGCACCTCGCCATGTGACTGTCGTATAAAAAGACTGTGCAACCCTGTGATGTATGTGATTATGCGGCTGTAGACAGAGCATAAAAATACGAGGTACAAAGAGCACGTCCAAGGGCTGCTTTTATTTACGCGTGCCTGCGTATTTGCATTTGTATGCAAAACAACAACGAAGCAAAATACGTTTTCGTAAATTGGCGAACAAATAGCAGATCGAACAAATAGCAGACCAGCGTATTCGAACTGTGAATGGCCTTATTGAGATGTTTTAATGTTATTTGGGCTGGTTCTTAAGATGATCTAATGCGGAGAAAGTGCGAAAAAGCTGTAGTAGCTGAACTCTATTGTTATTGCATGTTCAAAACGAAGAAGTTATAAGCCCGCGAGTTTTTATTTTACCCCCCCCCCCATTTAGCGTTTATATAAAGGGTGTTAACTTCCCCCAATCGGTTCAAAAAGAAACAAATTTAATGTCTTGACTAATAATAGACGAGTTGGAAATAATTTTAAAAACATCTTAATTTTTGTTTTTTTAATCCGATCGAATGCACTGCAATACCGATCCACAAAACCAACTCAAAAAAACAGCTGTTCAGCTATTAAAACAATGCAAATCAATGAACAAATAATAAAACGTGTAATAAATAAAAATAACAAAGATTAAATATAATAATTTTAGCAATTTATATATTAAACATATTATTTAATAGTGAGCTCACAATATTTGGCTCCTGGTGTTCTGCTCACTTGGCACTTCAGCTCGGCGTTGTAGAACCCACAGATCGTCACTTTGGACCCGTTTTTTTGGTGGTGATTTTTTTTTTGTTTATTTTTACTTTTTACGATGATGCTGTTTCATCTGACTTCACAAAAAGACGTTGCAACCTTATGCTTCTGCTGTTGGTATAAACTTATGTATGCCGATGCTTTCTGCTAACCAGTGGTCATCGTTCTACTTCGGCTAGATACGCTGCTAAAATATTTTTACATTTTTTAAGGAAATTTTTCAAGAACAAAAATTGTTTCTTTTTATTTTCAAAATCAAAGATGAAAAAATACTTTTTCTTTCGAAAAAACAAATTTAAAATTGACAACGCTTTAAATATTTATTTATCGTATAAAAGTTTTGTGACGTGTATGAAAAATCTAACTCCGGATTCAAGCTTAGCGACTTTAAATAACTATGAAAACGCTTGTCACATTTAATTTTTAAGTAAATTTTTTACAAATCCGCACCTATATTGTAGTGGGTGAAAAGTGAACAAATTTTCGTTGGTATCACTGTTTAAATGTCAAAAGTTGATTATAATTTTGCTCCTGCAAATTTTTTACTTTTATTCAATTAAATTTTTAAATCCAATAGATCTAAATATAATTTCTACTTTCTACGACTAAGGCTAGTAGTAGCAATGTGGGTAATAAGAAACACACCAGCAAGAGAAGCCAGGTAATGTGCCCGCGGTGAAAGATGGCTGTTGATGGCGGGGACTCCATCCAATGTGACAAATGCCTAAGTGGATTGAACAATAAACAGCATCAGGAGGCATTGCAGCAAGTGGACAAGGAGTACTTATGCCAGGAATGCACAAGTGCGGCTCCCCATGCGGAAAGTGCACCGATGGCAGCTACGTCGAGCGACAACATCAACATCAATTCTAGTCAATTCCAAACAATTATGTATAAGCTCAGTTTACTTGAGAGTCTTGTGAGAGATGTGGCTGCAGCTAAAAAACACGTAGATAAACTGGCCAAAGAGAACTCGCAACCCCGCGCCGAACTAAGTGAGGTTAAGTCGACACTGAAATTCCTAACAGAAGACAGAGCAAAAAACGATGTTATCTGCGAGGCTTAGACGACGTCAGCAACAGCAAAACAGCAACTGAGCTAGTCACTGATCTTTTCAAGCAACTGAAAGTCTCAGTCAGCCACAAAGACATTGCACAAGCATACTTTTTTGATAACCGCGCAAGAAGAGCTGAGGCAGCGCCATCAGCACTCAAATCCGTTGTGGTGAAGTTTAACACGCATTAGGCAAAAATGAAAGTTTTGTCGGCAAAAAAAGAAGTAAAAAAGGATCCTGTATTTAAAACTAAACTTTTCATAAACGACTTCCTGACGAGAGATACTTTGAAGCTCTTCGGCCACGCAAAGTCACTAAAAACTGTTGGCTACCAATACGTGTACACAAGAGGCAATACCATCTTTGCAAAACGAATGGAGAACTCACGTGCTGACAAAGTTAGCACCTTTTGTCAAGTGGACGAACTGCTCTTAGCCTCAACGCGGGCAACTCGCAGCCAACGCAGTGCCGCTGTTGCTGGTAACGCAGATGAATTTGCTACTGACGACGAAGGTGGAATCTCACATTCATCTTTTGCTATTGATGAAAATTAATTGCACTTAAAACAACACAAACCAAACAAACAATTGCTAACCTTATTACCTTCTTATATACTTACATACTTATATCAATAAAATGAACTACTATAAAAACATTACAGAATACAACAACAACAACATTATGAGGCAAAACAATAATCTTAATCTAATGTCATTTAACGCAAGAAGTATTGTAGGAATTGATAAATTTAATGCGTTCCTTTCTGAAATATCATTATTTCACCATCTTCCACAGATAATGTGCATCCAAAAAGGTTGGCTCGCGGAGAATACCAGCCAATTATATGAAATACCAGG
This sequence comes from Dichetophora obliterata, assembly GCA_963920525.1. Taxonomy (NCBI): domain Eukaryota; kingdom Metazoa; phylum Arthropoda; class Insecta; order Diptera; family Sciomyzidae; genus Dichetophora; species Dichetophora obliterata. The sequence goes on from OY986436.1 coordinate 131,697,798, forward strand.
ATATAAAAGCGTGCATTGTTTTAAAGGCGACAATCATGGCGGGCTATCAATGTTTATTTCTGAACCCCTGCACTTTGCAGTCGAAGAGATGGTCAATGAATCTTACTGTCACATAATAAGAATTACATTGCCAACAATCAAAACAATGGCAAATCCCTCATGATAATTGGTTTCTACAGATCGCCGAAATGCCCATTAAACTTATTTCTTCAATTACTGGAAGCCCAGCTTAGCATCGCTTCTAGCTACAACTGTGTAGCAGCAGGCGACTCCAATATCCATTGCTTAGTATCGACGCCTGATAATTTTGCGCTTAACGCCTTAATTGCTACGCACTGCATGCGCACGTGTCACAATCTTGTGACTTGGCCTGCAACCATGTCTTCTATTGACAATATAATTTCAAACATAGTCGGTGTTGACGTCACGTCAATCGAATGTTCACTGAGCGACCACAATATTGTTTGCTGCGTTTTCAATATACGATGTCAATTGAACAAATACAGAGTAATAAATAAAACCTTATATGACTATAAAAGAATAGCAGAGCGTCTGCAATTGGATCTTGATGATAACGAAATAATGATATTGTCTGACCCTAATGCTATATACAACTAAATCGAACTCATTATTCTGGATACTATCAGCTCGAACAAAGCAGAAGTAACAACCTGCTTAAAGATGAAACACCCCTTGGGTTAATAACAACTTTAAAGCATTAATAAGGAAAAAAGCTAATCTATACAAAAAAAATAAAGCACCAACCTCTAAGAAATGATCTTAGGCGTCGTCTTGATGACTTAAATAAAATAGTCGCCAAAGCAGAAAAGCATCTCACTGACGCATACTATAAAAAACGACTCACGGAGGTCAAAGGTGATAGTAAAAACACATGGAATGTACTCAACGGGTTCCTCAATCGCAAGCACAAAGCAACAATAGTGGAGAAGATTCTAAACTACGAAGGAGCTACATTATCTGACGCTGAGGAAGTGGCCAACTGTTAAAATAAAGCTTTCATGGAACGTGGAGGAATCATTGCTTCCGAACTTCCTCAGTTTGCGGATGATGAGATAAATGCGTTTCGTACTCTCAGTGCTGCGAGGGAAATCTTCAGGTTTAATGAAGTTAGTGCGAAAGTCATTGAAAAAATAATATCAGATTTAAACCCTAACAAAGCAACGGGAATTGATCAAAAGTGCAAAAGTACTACGACACCTGTTCTCGGCAATTATTAAAACTGGTGTATACCCGCAAAGGTTGAAAAAGCAGAAAATCGTTCCCATATTTAAAGGCGGCAATTAACTAAATGCAAAGAATTCGGACCAATTGTGCTCCTGCCTATTATAACCAATGCGATAGAGAAAATTATGAAGCAACAAATATCAGCCCATGTTGACAGAATCGGGCTGTTGTACATATTATCAGTATGGCTTCCGCTGCGGGTCAGGAACACAGCCAGCGTTAATGCAAGCGGTGTACGACGTTTGTGCGTCCCTGGATAATGGATATGCAGAAGTTGGTGGCTTGTTTTTGGATCTACAAAAAGCATTTGAATGTGTCGAGTGGATCTCGACGTAATGCGAAGTTATCTGACAGACAGACCGATGATTGTTGTAAATGGAATTGGAAAAAGCAACGCGGAAATCTGTCGCTACGGTGTGCCTCAAGGCAGCGTCGCACGACCAATGCTCTTCTTAATTTTCATAAACGACATACAAAACATTGAACTGCAGGGGAAGTTATTTTTGTTTGCTGATCCGCTTTGTTTTATCCATCGTACTCGCGGACGGCGCTCAAAACAAAAATTGAACACGATGTATCGATGTTGACAGAATTTTTCCGCTTCAATCGTATTGAATTACATCAATCACTTAAGAATTCCAGTTCTTGTCCTGAGGGCTCTGTCTCCAGTCTGTTCTTAAAAAAGATTGTCTTCAATGTCGTAGATGTTCTTTGTCATATTTTTAACAACAGTATACAGCTAGGAATTTTTCCTGAAGAACTTAAAAAGGCAGTTGTCATTCCGGTATTTAAAAAAGGTGATAAAACTCTATTAAATAATTATCGTCCCATATCTTTGTTGTCAGTTTTTTCAAAAGTTTTAGAAAAAGCCGTTAAAGCTAGAATGTTAAAATTCTTGGCAAAAACAAAGTTTTTCAGCAATTGCCAATTTGGCTTTAGAGAGGGCTTATCCACTGAAGATGCACTTCTAAATTTCTCCAGCAATATTTATAATGGATTAAACAATAAGAAATTTTGTGCAGCTCTCTTCGTAGACATTACGAAAGCTTTCGATACTGTCGATCATCAAATATTACTTAATAAACTATATAAATCCGGTTTCAGAGATTCTATTTATTGCTGGTTTGAATCTTATTTATCGAACAGATTGCAGAAAGTTAAATTGAACTGCAGCTTCAGTAATTATGTCAACTTAAATATAGGTGTTCCACAAGGATCTGTTCTTGGACCCATTTTGTTTCTGATTTATATTAATTCAATTTTTAGTCAACCATTTAAGAGTAAAAATATTGCTTTTGCAGATGATATGGCATGTACCTTTTCTTGTTACTCTGCCATTAACCTTGCTTGTGAAATTAATCATGACTTAGTTATACTTCGTCACTGGTTCTCTACTCATAAACTAATTCTAAGCGATAAAACTAAAATTATGAACTTTAGTGTTTCCGGTAATGTGTTAAATTCATGTAATTTTACTTTTCATTGTGGTGGTTGTAAAAAATACTTAATGGACAGTGATATATGTAGATCTTCATGCTTTTCAAATACGTATAATGTTTCATGTAATTGCTCATCCAAATGTTTTTCAATAGACTGCGTAAAATCCTATAAATATCTTGGACTCATAATTGATTATAAAATGAACTGGATAGACCATACTGCTGCCCTCAAAAAGTATCTTATGGGTGCTTTAAGGCATTTATATCTACTGAAATCATTCTGCTCAATTAAATTGCTAACATGTGTTTACTATGGGATTTTTCACTCTAAACTACAATATGGTATCATCTGCTGGGGTGGTACGCATGCCAATAAAATAAATCCATTATTGATCGCACAAAAACATGCTATTAGAACGATATGTAATAGAAATCGCTTTGAAAATAGCTTTCCACTTTTTAAAAACCTAAATATTCTACCTATAAAACACCTTTATTTCTTTAAAGTTCTAAATATTTTCTTCAAAAGGTCGGGTTACTTGTTAAATAGAAGCTATGCTAGTCATAACCTTCGGATAAATAACCTTAACTTAGTTCAGATTCCTGCTCACAACTTGCATCACTTTTTGAACTTCTATATATGTACCGCTCCGAGACTTTTTAATATTTTACCGCAAAATATCCGTTGCATTCGGAATAAAACTGTATTTCTTAGAGAAGTGAAAACATGGCTTTTTAATTTTGACTTAAATGTTATTGACTCCTTAATCTCTGTTCTTTCTTAACTTTATTTTTGCTACTGAATCGACTTAGCATTCTGTGCTTCAAGCAACATAAAAAATTTTTTAAAATTTTAAAAATTTAAAAATTATACAAAAAGTTTCTCTATTAGAAAATAAAAATTATTATTATTAAAAATTATGTAACAGTAGACCCCATTACAATACTAAAATAACTCTGTGCTATCATGCTAGGTTTAATTATCTGCATTCACCACTTGTTCACATTTGATCAATAGAATGTAGAATTTTATTTAACAACTTTAATAAATTTTTAAGTGTATTAATAATAATGTTATGTTTCTATGTTTCTATATGTATCTCAATGAATGTTGAAAAGACCAAATTTATAATGTTCTCGCCACGTCGCATGTTCGAGGAAAGGCTCATTCTTAACATCAATGGGACAGAAATTGTAGAAGAGAATAACGTCAAATTTCTTGGCCTAACGCTATCAAATAACTTGAATTGGAACGAACGTTGCAGCGCAAAGTATTATCAGGTCTCGGGCTGCTGCATTAGTTTAAAAGAAAGTTTTCGGTCGACACGAAATTTTTAATTTACATGGCTTTGGTGCACTCACACTTGTTGTACATACCTATGGCCTGGGCGTACAAAACCACGGCGGAACTCACCAGACTACAGCGGCTGCAAAACAAATCAGTTAAAGCAGTTTTTAACTTGCACCCTCGTTTCCCATCCGAGCAGCTATACAGCTCAACTTACAGAAAAATTCTGCCAGTAGAGTCATTGCAAAAATATCAACTTGCGCTCCAAGTCTACAAAAACCTGCTGGACATCACCTACAATACAACACAGCTGTCGAGGCGCACTCATAACATCAATATAAGGTACAGAGGTGACTTGGTAGCGGCGAGATGCAGATTTGAGACGACTTAGCAGAGATACGCCTTTGCGGGCCCAGCAGTCTACAACAGCCTTCTAGCTATTTACAAGAACGCCCGATCATTTGGTTGCTTCAAGTTGGAAGTAAACAATTTTTTGCTAGCTACAAATTAAACTCGTGTAAACTTTTGTAAATATTGTAAATTTATATATGTATATTAATATGCCAATGTAGCATGCTTCTTCAAAGCTCTCAACTCGAGCAATGGAGCTCAATGTCTTTTAAGTACTTATGCTAAATTCTGTACATAAATAATAATAATAAAAAAAATTGTTGAAGTGCAGTGTTTTTTTTTTCAAAAATCTTGTTTTTTGCTCCGAATCCGCAAACTTTGGTACTAATTCATAACTTTATATAAGTATAAATTCATTACTTTATTCTTTTGAAAAAAATCAGTTTGTGACTTGCTCAGTTTGTGCAGTGCTTAAATACATATCTTCCTTTTCTCTAGTGTAATAATACTATGTCATATATATATGCAGATAAATTTTTTTTAAACACTTAAAAAACAAAAATAGTTCAGAACGAATTTATTTTTTTAATTTATTTGTAAATATATATTTTATACATTTGATTTGTTTTTTAAGTAGTTTGAAAAACTGAGCGCTTCCTTATCAAATTCTAGAGGCATAACACCTAAATCGCCACTAAATCTATTTTTTGCTATTTGAAGATATTTTTTGCCTTTTTGGGATACTAATCGTTTATCTTGAATAATCAAAACATTATCTGCCTCCTGAGTGGCTTTTGCACTTCCAAAAACAGAACTAGTTGTAAGATCTTCTTCATTTCTCTCTTTTCGTGGATGTACAACCAATGTTACATGGACATTTTTTTGTGTGGCAAAGGAACGAAATAACGAAATTATTTCATCTTGCTCCCAAAACTTATCTTTCTTGTAGTTACCTGAAATGCCCATCATGAACTGCAAGTTGTCAATTATGACATGGCTGATATCGAGAACATATCTTGCATGCTCAATGGTTTCCATTACAACCTGTATAGATTGTTGTCCATGAAACGTCATAAAATATAAAGGATATTTCTCAAACTCGCTAGCCCAGTGATCGAATTCATTTAATTTTTTTTGTAATGAATAGCCTACAAATTGTCTTAAAAGTGTAGCTGCCAATCTTGAATTTCTGATTTCAAAGGAGCCCCAAAGGGTTGACACTCCTTGAACAGCTAAATCTAAAGAGTATTCGCTTATAAAAGTGGTTTTTCCACAACCAGTTGGTCCAGTTATTATTGTCAATTCACCTTTGCGGTGTCCTTTAAGCAATTTATTAAGAACAGGAAACCGTTTCCATTTAACACCATTGACCTTGTCAATATTCTGTAATTCGCTAAGTACGTCTTGTTTCAGTGTTTCGAAAGTTGTTATAGATTTGTGAAGTACAGGCGTTGCGTTCACCAAAATTTGTCGAATCTTGAGACTTCTTTTATATGCTTTGTATGGCGAAGGTTCGCTTCCAGTGGGCCGTATAAGTAAACAGCGATTTTCATTCAATTTTTGTGCGATAGTACGCGCAGCGTCCCATCCAGCTGAATCAAAATCAAACCAAAAAATTAGTTCAGAAAATCGTTCTAAGCCCGGCAAACACTCCTGTGGTAAATTCGTCAAAAAATATGGAAGGCAAACGACAGCATCTGAAAAAAGGACTAAATGTAACGTTAAAGTTCCAAAGCCAATAAAATGTGTTTAGGAAATTTTTGTTTAAACAACTTGTTTTATTTACAAAAATATTTTGGATTTTCTGATTACAAAGTTATATCTAAGTATTAAAAAAACAATTTTTTTTAATTTCTCTGTATAGTTTCAGTTTTATCAGTAACCTAGACAGAAACCTGAAGTCCATTTTAAAGTTACTTGTTTTGGTAAGAAAGAATAAAGCAGGAGTTTTCAAACTTTAGCATTTATTTGCACGTACACCAAGTTTTTAAAAAAAGGTCTCGGTGGAAGTCGTGGTTACCATCTTGTTTAAAATGAAAATATAAACAAATTGTTATATAGTCAAATGTGTTTTAATAAATCCTAAAGTTGAAAAACACTAGCTTTATTCTTTTTACCTGAAAAAATTCTCAAAATTTATTCTATTTGTTGGTCTTTTGAATGAATCACAATAAGATGGGTAATTTCCAGGGACCGTACCAGTTATGGTTTGTATAAAAAAAATAAATATTAACAGTATCAGTACTAATATTAAAAATATTAGTTATTCAATGCCTATTATTTTTTTGGGCAAATACAACTGCTATTTTAGACTTCATTTTATAAATATTATGTTTAGATATTAATAAAAAATACCTATTTTTGACAGAAAAATAAGAGGCAACTTTAATTTTTTCAAGAGGCGCTTGACTGACATTTCGTCGTTCGATATTTTCGTCTAATCAGCGCGCACATTTAAGCTATAAAACTTTTTACCAGAACAGAAACAGACTGTCTAGTCTGCTGTGTGATTGACGTGTCTCAGTGCGATATAAATTATTAATTCTTATATTAACAACATATCTTTAGCTTAAACCCAATATATAATTGAGAAACTGTGTGTTATAAATAACATACAAAATTTTCTCTCAATGATCAGAGAATGGAGGAGGAGGAGGAAGAGGTAATTGAATTAAGTGACGGTGAGCCAAGCTGGCAAACAATAAGTTCAACAAATCCAAAAAAGCGCCAAGCTAACTCACCACAAGCAGTAAAACGTAAATTGTAAATTTTTAACAAACATTTAACACCGTTATCAAACAACAACAATAAGTTCTCTGAACTAGAAGTAGAAGATAATGAAGACGAACAAAACACAAAAATCAATGATAATGCTAATACTGAAGTAACAGAAACAACCATTCCTAAGCCGCCTCCAATAATAATACCCAATGTAGGTGACGTTAAAGGTATGATCAAAAGTTTTTCTGCTCAAATTAATGTAGCCGAGTTTACTTATAAAACACAATTGATTCGTACCGTAAAATTATTAGATTTTTGAACGAAACAAAAATTATGTTTCACTCTTATCAGGTTAAACAAGAAAGAGTTTTCAGAATTGTCGTCAAAAATTTGCATTTCTCTTCTTCGATTGAAAAGATAAAAAAAATGAGATTCAGAGTCTTGGACATGAAGTAAGAAACGTAGTTAATGTTCGTAGTCGGTACACCAAAGTACCTTTGCCAATGTTTTTTGTAGACCTTGAACCCAGGAGCAATAATAAAGAAATATATAATATCAAAAACCTTAATAATGCGATTGTAAATATTGTACCACCTTTAAAAACCCGAGATATAGATCAATGTTACCGGTGTCAACAATATGGTCACACTAAGACCTACTGTACAAAACTTTATAAATGCGTTAAATGTGGCTTAAATAATTTCACTGCGGAATGTCAAAAAAAAAGACACACCTCCTAGTTGTGTCTTCAAAATCATCCTGCCAATTATAAAGGTTATAAAATTTATCAAGAGATTCGTAACCGAAATAAAGCTTCGAGATTCATGATTAAACAAGGTCTGCTAATCCTTTTCTTGACCAACATGATTTTCCTCCATTAAATTCAACGAGCAACAATAGCAGCATTCCTGCCAACAATTATAATTCCAAAAACAGTTTTAATAGAAAAATGTCATACACAGAAGCATTAAAAATGACGATGCTTTATTAAACACTAATTCAAGAATTCAAAAAATAGAAACACTACTAAACAAGCAAATTGAACTAACAAACAATCTTTTAAATATGATAACAATGCTTATAAATAAATTATGCAAATAGATTTACGTTTAGCTATTTGGAATGCCAAATCACACCCATCACACCCATGAGGTTGATATATTTCTGAAAACTAATCCCAAAGACATTCTTTTAGTTTCTGAAACCCATTTCACTAGCAAGTCATACTTTAAAATTAAAGATTACAACCTAATAAATGCAAATCATCCTGATGAGAGGGCCCACGCTGGAGCAGCTGTTTTGATTAAAATGATATTAAAATACGATATTCTCGAAAATATTGTAACTCAACAACTGCAGACTGCCTGCATTAAAATCAAATGTCATAACACCCCAGTATCTATGAGGACTACCAAAACCTTTTCAATAAACTGGGATCATCATTCATAATTGGTGGTGACTTTAATTCTAAGCACACATGGTGGGGCTCAAGGCTTATAAATCCCAAAGGGCGAGAACTAAGCAAATGCATATCTACCAACCACTATTCAGTGCCGTCAACTGGAAAGCCTACGTAATGGCCAGCTGATCCTAACAAAACACCCAATTTGCTAGACTTTGTTGTTCACAAAAGAATCTGCAGTCACCTTCTTAATATTATGGACAGCTACGATTTGAGCTCAGACCACTCAGCTCTTTTAGTAACTTTTAACACTTGTGCTCTTTCCGTATCAAGGAGATACAAAATAGTAACACCCAAAACAGATTTAGACTCATTTGGCTACTGGTTTGACAAATCAATTACCCTGAACATAGCAATCAAATATGGCAAAGAGCTTGATAATGCTGTAGAGACATTTACAAATATAATTCACGAAGCCGCCTTTTTATCCACTCCTACTACCACTCAACAAGGCAATCAAAAGCAAGTTAAACTTAGTCAGAGCCCAATTGATAAAAGGAACTTCAACAGAGCAGTTAAATAACTTAAAATGCGTTTGAGTGAAATGAAAAACGAATCACTTAATGAGTTTCTCAGGAATTTAAATACAAATGCTTATGACGAGCACAATTTGTGGAAAGCTACCAAGTATCTAAAACGGCCAACTGTAAGAATGCGCCTATTAAAGACAACAATAATAAATGGTGCAGATCAGATTTAACTAAAGCACAAGCTTTGTAATTCACTTACAGTATACTTTCCAAGCATACACTTTTAACAGCAGTTCAGATAAGGAAGAAGTTTTAAATTTCTTGGATGTTCCTTGTCAAATGGATTTTCCAATTAAACGTGTCTCTCCTTCTGAAATTCAAGCTGAAATTAAAAAAATATCTCTCAAGAAGTCACCAGGATATGATTGATGCAAATGTAGCTAAGTCTTTAACAAGGAAAGGAATATTCTTTTTGACACTAATTTTCGACTCAATCTTGCGACTAAACCATTTCCCATCGCAATGGAAATGTGCAGAATTTATAATGATCCCAAAACCAAATAAACCGGAAAACCTCGTCACTTCCTATCGTCCCATAAGCTTGCTAGTAACGTTTTCCAAATTCTTCGAAAGAATACTTTTACGCAGAATGTTCTTTGTACTTGAGCAAAATAACATAATTTCAGAGCATCAATTTGAATTCAGACAAAAACATGGGACACCCGAACAATGCCATCGAATCGTCAATGAAGTTATTGACAGCCTTGAAAATAAAAAATACTGTACAGCTACATTCTTAGATGTGCTGTGACGCCCAATTTCAACGGCGTTGAAATACATCGTCACAGCGCCGGAGTGGTGGCTCGATGAACACCGCCACTACGAAATTTGTTAATTATATTTTTTTTTATATACACACACACACTTTTATTCACATGAAAAAAAAAACAAACAATAAAAAAACAACATGAACTTAAATAATAGGCTCTCTCTCTTTTAATTTTCTTAAGAACAAGAATACCGCAATATCGATAGCAGATGGCACAACTTGTTGACGAACTAAGCGACAAGGGCAACAACAAAATGCACACATTGCGGTACGTTGTTGACGAGCGAAATGGTTGTTGACGAACAAAAATGCAAGCAGCGGTCAAGAACGATACAAAGTTACGGAATGTTGTTGACGAGCTAAACCCAACAAGGCGAATAACAGCAGTCAGAGGGAGACTATAAAAGGCAGCCAGCGCAGAGATCTGGACAGTCACTCGCAACACTCACGCAAGTGAACTCAGAACAAAGAAAATCATAAACACAGTGAACAGTGAACCCAGTGAAAAAGAAAACTCAGTGACAGTGAAGAAGTGGATACGGTGAGCAAGTCAACTAGAAAATCAGCAAAACAGAGTCGTTGACTTGTAGGCCCACCTGTTAAGGAAAACCGGCATCAGCAGAGTCGTTGGATTGTAAGCCCACCTGCACAAAACCAGCAAAACAGAGTCGCTGGCTTGTAGGCCCACCTGTTAAAAAAATCAGCAACAGCAGCGTCGTTGGCTTGTAGGCCCACCTGCACAAAACCAGCAAAACAGAGTCGGTGGCTTGTAGGCCCACCTGTTTATATCCGCATCAGCAGAGTCGGTGGCTTGTAGGCCCACCTTCAGAAAAGCAGCAAAGTAGTGTCGTAGGCTTGTAGGCCCACCTACGTCTACCATTTTTTTAAGCAGTGTCAGCGGCTTGTAAGCCCTCCTGCTCTAGTGAAAGAGTGCAAGGTCCGTGACTTGTAAGCCCGCACACTCTAAATATTCATCTCGCAACAGCGTCCGAGGCTCGTAGGCCCGCTTGTTGAGTGCAGAAGCGACAACGACCGGAAGCTGAGAAAACAGGCCGACAGGGAACAGTGAAAATAAAAATTGTAAAATAATAATAAAGAACAAAAAAATAATAAAATAATTCTTTTAAATCGAAAATAAAATCAAAGTGTTATTTCTTGTACAAGAACCTTGGAACCCGCTGAGCATACCTCAGCCTGAAGGTGTTGTATCCCACAACATTGCCCTGTACACTTTGTACAGCCCAACCTCACACGATTTCAACTAAAACACTTAAGAAATAAAACCAATAAAAAACATAATATATTGCTAACAGATGTCAATACAAATGCAGCGACTTGCATTTCGGCATAAACAAATATTAATTCCATGAACGACCGAGACCCAATTTAAGTACGGTGACTCAAATTGCCGGCGTTCTGCACTACAGTCGTTAAAATGCTCTACCCCTGGACAAAATAGAATCTCATACCCAATGAGTAGAAACAGCTCTGCCACTTTGAAACACAGAATTTTAGATCTACATAATGCTATTTTTAACAATTTCATACCACAAACGTACAAGACAAACCTAACTATACCAATTTTAAAGCCAAACGCAAACAAAATAGACATAAACTCATACAGACACATTTCCCTAAATTGCTGCCTTGCAAAAACGCTGGATAAAATCATTGCTAAACGCTTATGGTGGTTTGTAGATCAGAACAATTTAATACATACGAATCAGCTAGGTTTCAAAAAAGGCAAGTCGGTTACAGATGCTATACTCTATGCAGATTCCTTAATAACCGATTCTCTAGAAAAAAAGGCCATGTTTCTATCCTATCTCTCGATTTCGTGAGAGCTTTTGATAGAATAGGTATTCACGCTATCATTCAATAACTGCAGGAATGGAGAGTAGGCCCAAAAATTATAAATTATGCCAAAAACTTTATGATGAATTTCATGTAAAAATCGAGATGCATTGAGCCCGACCCCCTCAGATATCGATGAAATTTTGTTCATAGCTAAATTTGATTAATACAAACAAACTCTCATTTTTAGAAATGACTGTTTTGCAATTTTTTGGGCGTGGCACAGTGGGAAAGTTTTCGAAAAAACGCGAAAATGGTCAAAAAGAGCTCAATTTAAACTACAATAACTCAGAATCAGCTGAACCGATTTCCATGATCTTGGTCTCATTAAAAAGATATTTTAACAGGCTTTATGACACGTGATATGACACAAAAAAAATTACACTGTAAAAAATTTATAAAAAAAGAAAATTTTAACTAACGAAAAATCCAAAAAGATCAAGGGTTTTTTTACAGTGTATTACTTTTTTAGAAAGGTTTATCCTTCACCTATACCATATCAAAAAATAAAAATGGGTTCTTTTTTAGTTTTTTTTTATATAATTTTTTAAGTAGTGTCACTTCTAGTAATTGCCCTTATATTTTATATTTACAGGTAAAATAAATAAACATAGTCCTAGGAAAATTATGAATATGTTTTAACCCCAATTTTTTAAGTATTTTCACTTCTAGTAATACGTACCGAAAGTTTTCGAAATAATTCGAATAACAGCGAAAATATCAGGTCACATTCTTACACATTTACAAAATAGTTCAACAATTATAACATTTTTTAAATGTTTACAAATAAAAAACCATCAACAATTGTTTATATTATTTGCCATGTTTTTATTAATTTGTGTTTTATTTTATTTACATTTTTTTAAGTTAATTATTTGTAAGAAATTTTGCGCTGCTCAAATTTGGCACAGTCAGAATATCTGCGCACATGTACAAAAGTTTCATTTATCGGAATGAATGAATGAAAGCCTTGAGTTCCTGTTATAGTTTGAGCTTCTTTATATCTTGAAAATAGCTTTTCTTTAACGTTGTTGTATTCGTCAGCATCTGCGTAAGCAACTTGTATGGTGGTCTTATATGTTTCTGATGCCCAGTGATAGAGTTGCCTCGTTGACTGGATTTAATTTTTATTTGCAATACTATAATTTTGAGCACCTCTTTTCAATGTTCCTCCGATTCCATCACATGCAGATTTTCCGTGACTGGTAGCATAAAAGTGCCATTCAGCGTCAATACCAAAATCAGATTTGTGATGGCATAAATTAATGAAGTTATATTTATTTTTATATTGTGCTCCTGCACCATCTGATACGTAAATGATTTTATTAATATTGTTGGTTATATTGGCCTTTACGAACTGTATCATTTTTGAAATATATAGATGAACTGCTATACTATCATGGGTATTGCAATCAGATATTATGGCGAAGCTTTTATGAGTTAATTTATCGTTATCTGAAAATAATCAAACAAAGGAAAAAAACAAATAAATAAAAAATATTAAATATTTTGATGAGTGTGGATGGATGTGTTTACTAATACCAAAATATCAAAATAATTACCTTTGTAATAAATAACGAACGGATGTATTGTAGCCTGATCATTATTCCAATGGTATCCTTGCACGGCATCTTGTACAAGAAATGCATAATTTTCAGCAAAGTCCATTTGAATTAACATTTCTCCTGATAACAGCGCCGCTCTTTTATTGCTGATAAATTCAGATTGTCGCTTTGCTATGAAATGATGCGGAATCAGAACTTTGATGTGTTTAGTAAAATCGCTGACAAATGATTCTGGGTTGGTGGTTAACATTTCCAGAACACATCTAATCGTTGTGTTCCACTTTTTGTATATTATTTCTTCAGTTTGGTTATTTTCAAAATGTTTTAGCATATGCGTTTTTAGATTATTTAAATTTTTGAAGCAGTGACACAGTGACACATTGAAACGCAACACTCGTTTTTTTCTATGTCACCATTACTTACAACGAATTTAAGAACATCTTTGTAGTCGGTAAATGTGCATTCTCTTTCAATACAAATTGATTTTAAGCCACTTTTTTCAAACATCAATTTCATATTCTGGTGCAATGTGCATACACAGATATTTTGCTGGTTTCCAACGCCAAGTTTCATACAATTTTTTGGCCTTAACATTGTAAATTTTGTAAAACTCACTTTGGCCAAGGGATGTTTTTTTAAATTCGTAGTAAGATTCGCGTAGTGAAGATAACATCAGTCCTTTTTGAACTTTTTCACGTAAGTTTCCTTGTTTAACAGCAATTGAATCTTGCGATCCTGGCATCATTCGGCTAATTTCATCATCTTCATAAAATAACTTGACTGTGCTTAGAGTTTCGGTTGGTAAACTACGTGTGCTCATTTTTAAAAGATTGATATCTGCAAACTTCTTTTTATTCCTTTCGATATCTTTACTTTTTTTGATACAATCGTGAGATATATCATCCCCAAAACGATCTTTAATTTCTGCGTGACTCATATTGATTGGTAAGAGAGATAAAAGTTTTTGCTTTTCCAAAAGATTTGAGCTGTTCTCTTTTTGATATTTGATGTTTTGCAAAATTTCTTCGTAAATGGCTTTGACGTTTTCAAGTTGCGCTGACAAATCAGACAATGGATCAGCTCCAAGTGAATCTGCTACATTTTCCAAAATTTGCAGTGATTTTCTATTTCTGTATGCATCTCGTTTGATATATTTCCTCTTAAGAGGCGACATTTGGTTTGGTAGATGAGGAATAATATGATCATTTATATTTTCAATGAGTTCGTTACTTTCGATGTTTGCATTACGGCTGGTACAAGTTGGAAGTGCATTCAATTCTTCGCTAATTTCATCGCTAGGCGTTGTTGGTAAATAATTTGAGACTTCATTCTGCTCCACGTTGGATTCATTACGAGTGCGCGCTTTTTTCAGTGTATTCCGGCAAGTTTCGCAAATACGGATACAATGAATGCTGGCGACAGCTGGAAAATATTCAATTATATTTGCAGCCTCGTTTTCACTTATTTTACGAAGCGAAGCGCAACACTTATTAGATATTTTTAATCATCTGTACTTATTGTTTAAATTCATATTCACTCAAATTTTTTAAATATACGCGTAAAAATTGTAATGGGATATCTTGGCTTCTCGAAACTGTTTATAATTATGAATTTCGGTACGTTCATCAGGTACATTTATATAGCAATTTTTAAGGCAAGCAAGAACTTTTTGGGGTTAAAACATATTCATAATTTTCCTGGGACAATGTTTATTTATTTTACCTGTAAATATAAAATATAAGGGCAATTACTAGAAGTGACACTACTTAAAAAATTATATAAAAACTAAAAACTAATTATATAAAATAAATTATATAAAACTAAAAAAGAACCCATTTTTATTTTTTGATATGGTATAGGTGAAGGATAAAACTTTCTAAAAAAGTAATACACTGTAAAAAAACCCTTGATCTTTTTGGATTTTTCGTTAGTTAAAATTTTCTTTTTTTATAAATTTTTTACAGTGTAATTTTTTTTGTGTCATAACACGTGTCATAAAGCCTGTTAAAATATCTTTTTAATGATACCAAGATCATGGAAATCGGCTCAGCTGATTCTGAGTTATTGTAGTTTTAATGGAGCTCTTTTTGACCATTTTCGCGTTTTTTCGAAAACTTTCCCACTGTGCCACGCCCAAAAAATCGTAAAACAGTCATTTCTAAAAATGAGAGTTTGTTTGTATTCATCAAATTTAGCTATGAACAAAATTTCATCGATATCTGAGGTGGTCGGGTTCAAAATTTTAGTTTTATCTCGATTTTTAAATGAAATTCATCTTATGTCAAACCGAAAAATCATAGTTAGAGTCGGAGGCAGCACATCAAATACATACCCCCTAAGCAATGGAATCCCGCAAGGATCACCAATGTCTGTAATCCTCTTTCTGATTGCATACAATAAATTAGCCGAAATAATCTCGAGACAAAAAGATATAAAATTCTGCGCATACGCAGACGATTTTCAACTAATAATAAATTTTAAAAAACAAAACACAGAAAAAAATTTAAACCCCCTATTTCAAGCAGTAGAAAATTGGTGCAACTTTTCCGGCGCCAGGTTGTCGCTAAACAAAAGCAAGCAACTTCATATCTGCAAAAAACGCAATTGTAAATGCACCATTTTGTGTAATAACATACAAATCCCAATCACTACTAACCTGAAGATACTTGGTGTAACACTCAACAACAAATACAAATGGCAAGACCGCATAAATAACCTAGCTCAAGCCCTATCCAAAAGGCTAGACATTATTAAATGCCTCGCAAGTCGAAAGTTTAATTGCAACACACATATATTACTCTCAGCTAAAAAAAAAATCTTAGTTTCAAAAATTGATTATGCGCTCTACTTATATGGATTCGCCCCAAAAACCACCCTTAACAAAATAAAAACTATCCTCAACACAGCAGTACGTACCTGTCTAGGTGCTTATCGAACTACACCAGTCAAAAACCTCCTTTATGAGGCAAAAATCCCAGAAATAGAAGAAAAAAGAGATTACCTTACCGCCAAACTTTACAATAATCTACTTAACTCTCGAGACACCCCCATTTAGAAAAATCTTAAAAATTACAAACGTAAGAAAAGAAAAACTAAATTATCTAACATGGAAAAAACTATAGCATTTTGCAAACTATACGACTTACCACAGTTACCAACTAAAACAATAAAAATAAAACCCTTCTTGCTTCTTCCAAACAAATTAATCAACACCAAACTAAGAATTCACCAGAAGACAAACACAAATCCAAATGTTTACAGGCAACAGTTTGAGGCCATTAAGGAAGAATTTAAAAAACATACATTCATATATACCGACGGGTCACAGATAAATAAGGTCACTACTTACGCTATAACTACAGAAACAAACACCCTAAAAAAAGGTCACTCCCTCATTTTACTTCAGTAATGTCTGCAGAAATAATTTCAATTTTAGACGCAATAAATCTCATAAGATATAAACCTAGTCCATATGTTATATGCACAGACTCACTCTCGTCTATCTGGACGCTATCTCAAATATAAACAACAACAACACATATTCCTCGAAAATGAGATCCCTTTTAACACAGCATTCCCCTAAAATTAAACTACTATGGGTACCCGGTCACTGCAACATAGCAGGAAACGAATTCGCAGACAGATGTGCAAAAGAAGCATCAAGAACACCCTTAATAACTACGCTTAATACCAATACAACAGATATAAACAAATTTCTTAAAGCTGTTCTTAATACAAAACAACAACAACAAATACAGAACTGTAGCGACTGGTATAAGAACTTAAATACAAATAAACTAACCATAGCAGATTACCTTTCTACAATATCCCAACAAAATTTAAGCAGACTAGATCAAATTAAAATAACTAGGCTCCGATTAGGACATACAAAAGTTACTAATCAATGCTACATAGATAAAAACATATCGCCTTAACATAAAAATTGACACTGAACACATTCTATGCAACTGCCTAGCCTGCCCCAGATACAAAAGTGCAAATACTTGAAACAAGAAACCCTATACATCTATTAATTAACCCCAATATCGAAAATATAAACAAAGTTATACAATATTTAAAACCAACAAACAAACATCTACCATGAAATATAAAATGAAAACTTGGCCTATAGCATTCTGCTGGTGCCTTAAATCTAAGCTTAAATCTTGGTTGTTACCTTATTTAATTTCCGTACCTACGAACTTTTTCCGGTTTCACAATCAACACAGCTGGGGAAGACCACGACGAATTGTCAATTTCTTGGCCTAACACTTTCTCTCTCGCCGGCGATATTGGATAAAAACGTTTTTTATCGGTTTTGCATCACCAGTATCAATATGGTGCTCGATAAGCGTAGTTAACCCAAGGCCTTCCTTTTCAAATGATGGAAATGCCGAAATGGCTGCTTTGAGTTTTGCCTGTTGCGCTAAAGTTAAGTCAACATACTCAGAAAATTCATCTTCTTGATGCAATTCAGTAACCTCATTACCACAAGAAAGTTTTATGTTAAAAGTATTCCAAAAGTCTATTCCACATATAATATCCTGCTTCAACGAAGGTACTAAGAGAAATTCAAAGGGACTCTTAAGGTTGTCATAGCTAATCGGAATAACGATCGAACCCATGACCTGCAGGTTCTGCCCATCGGCAGTTTTAACATTGCTCACAATCTTTTGGATTTTATGATTTTCAATAAACAACTTCTCCAACTCAGAACCGATGCAGTTCTTGTTAGCCCCACTGTCCAAAAGACAAAGATAGCTTTTGTCGAAAATATTTAATATGGTCGAATATCTGAATCTTTATAAACAATTGTAGAAACCAGCGACTTTGTCTTCGTGATGTAGAAAATATTTTAGCGCGTGTTTCTAAATACGACTGTAGCCGACCATGATAGGGTCGGAAGTTAGAAATAGGTAAATTAATGACTGGTTTTGTTACGGTAGAATTAAATGGTAAAGTTTTTTAGAATAGAATAAGGTTTTAGTTCCGAAGCCGTGGTAGAGGACGCCCGCCGTGAAGTTGTCGAACATCCATCAACGAGTTTCCCGCTTTGGCAGTGCATTTTGAACAACTCGGCATCTATGGTACCGCAGCCATAACAAAAAATGCGCCGAGGCTTTATACAATTTTGGTATAAGTGACCAAGTTCGTCACAATTCCAACACTTCAGTGGAACTTGACTAACAATATTGACTTCGGTCTCATTGTCTGAATACGTTTCCTTAACTTAAGATTAATCATCAACTACTTTAGAGTCTTGCTGTAATTCAGTCAGATGTCTCCGTAAAGGAAATTGCTTTGAAACAGGGATGCCTTGAACGTCTTGAAAAAACTTCTCATGCTTGCGTACCTCATCCTTGGTCTTAACTCAGAAATATTACGAAAATCTAAATGCAAAAGCTCGCGTCTCAGATCAGGCTTCAAATTTCGAACCACTGTTTCTACTAATTCTGCATCCGTCAAAAGAGCTCTCAGGCGATCAGCTAAGGTCATTATGCCATCAAGAAAATCGTCAAACCTTTCAGAAGGTCGTTGCTTACGTTTTCGTATGTCGTCTTTCAAGTCAAAGTCAGTACATAGATCTTTAAACTGCCTTCGCAAATCAATGCATAAAGTGGACTATTCCAGGTCATCTTCTAAGCGATGATACCGCCAGAACCATTTTTTTGCCTTTCTTTCAAACAGGGAATGAATATGTTGAAGTAAAACATGAAAGTTGCCATTAAGCTGAGTTGATGTAAGAATTCCTATTCTATAAATTAATTTATCCACAGTAATGTCATCAGATGACCCATTAAACTTAATTCGCCAATTATGAATAATATTTGATATTCTCTCATTACTCAGAGATATAGTATCAACACCAACCTGAGAAGGTCTATGTCGTGGTCTAGGCCGAAGCAAATCATCTCTGTCCGGTGCAAAAGTAACTGCTTCAGCCCGTTCTACATTCGCAGAGGGCCAGTGATTATCGGAATCTAAATTCAAATTTCTGAAAAAAGTTTGTAACTCACAAGATATAGCAGATGACATTTCTTGGCGAAATTGATCAAGTTAATCAGATATAAGTTGTTGTATCCTGTGTTCGGACTATTTTCATAGGATATAGCCGGATCAGGTAATGGTATCGAATTAGAATTTTAATTCGATTGTACCAATTGTATAGCTCCCTGTTCTGTCGTTGTTTTCGCTCTAGTTTGCATCCTCATTTAAGTGCGTTCACGAGGAATAGCACCTCTTCTTGACTTTTTTTAACTTGCCGTAATGGTATCGGTTGCGGTACTTGAGAAGTTTAAGACAGAAACAAGTTCTGAAAATCTACATTCTTGCCTAGAAACTGGACAATTTTGATTATCTTTTAGCCAGGAGCATATGCAATGACGATGAAATTTATGTTTGCAAGCAGTTTCTATGTTATCCTCGCATTTTTTAATTACTTCGCTACAATTCGAACAAAAAGGGTCATCCAAAAAATATATAATAATCTTTAAAAAAAAAGATCATATCTTTAAAAGGTGTGCCTTTAATTTAACCGGATAACAAACAGCCTTAAATGAACATAAGTGAAAAGCTTTCTACGGCTATTATATTGTTATTAAATATTTTTCACAAAAATATTTAATCGTTATCTTCTACAATATATATGGGTCTTATTAAGGAACAATGACGCGGTAAGATTTTCATGGATTTTATTTTCTTATAAAATATCCATTAAACAAAGAGAAAAATAGAAAAAAAAATTAAATAATAAAAAAAGCTATCATCCTTATCAATGCGAGTTAACTTAGAAATAATCACCACAAAGAAAAACTTTTCTAGGCACCAATAAGGGGAAGATTAATTTAGTAATTCAGTTGAAGAATTTAAAAAAAAAATCGGTAAAAATATCGGTTAAAACTAATATTTAAATATCCAGCCACTTTTTGAAATAATTCAATTGACTCCTTTTTTTTAGATACGTCTGCAAAAAATTTATACTAAACAAGAAAAACTATAGAGTACCTGAAATATATCACTTGGATTTTCTTTCGGTCAGAATCCAAGATAAATCTTAAGATTACAACTACTCAAGAAAAAAAAAATATAGAAAAGTGTAATGTGTACAGTAATGCCTAACTTAGGAAGAGCAGGAAAGGGTCAGAGGTAAGGGAATGAAGCAAACATTTGGATTAATAGGTCAGTTTGAAGAATAAGTAAATAGCTAAGTGTACTCTAAAATGTAATAGTTAGAATGAAAACCTGAGAGAGTCCCACGTCGGGCGCCAATTTCTTTCTGTAACGAACAACTGAGCTGTTCTTGGCCAAGTTAGAAAACTATACAAGATCCGTGAACATGAAGCGCATCTGCACACCTAGCTCTGCTTCAGACGTAGCTCAGGGAAAATGGGGAGGGTTGTTGCTTCACGTCACTGGAAAACAGCCGGTTACAGAATAAAAATAATAGGTGGAGATAGGTTAGGTTAGGTTAAACTGGATGCCTTCGTGAAGGCTCACATAGACCAATTCAGGTCCTTAGTGGTACCGGTAGCGAACAAAAGGAACCTTTGTGTTTGTTTTAAAAGTCTTTAAAGATTTGCGTTGAGTTCGCAAACCTTAGGAGGGATTCTAGAGACACCCTGGCTACATCTTTAAGCGACGGGAATGTCGATGAGCCTAGGTATTTTAGTCTTGATCTAAGTAGGGCGGGGCATGTGCATAGTAGGTGCTCCAGGGTCTCCACTGTACCCGGTTCCTTGCACTTCCTGCAGTTGTCATCCGTGGTAATGCCAAGCTTCCTCACGTGGGCTGCCGTCATGCAGTGACTAGTGAGCATGCCCACTAGTGTCCTGCAATCTTTGCGCGGGCGTGCCAAGATGAACAGAGTTCCTTTTTCGCATTGTGCATTGCACATGATTTTCGAGATTTTGCACGTTGTCGTATCTCTCCATCTACGATTCACTGCTAGTGTGGCTCTTCTTTCTAGGTTCCTGTACAACTCTTGTAGCGGAGTAATTACATGTTCTGCGAGTTCTGATTCCAGCCCTGCGCCTTCCTTTGCTAAACCATCTGCCATCTCGTTTCCCTTAATGCCCTGGTGGCTAGGGACCCAGTAGATGCGCACTCTTTTCGAAGCGCATAGTGCATCTAGTGCATCTCTGCCAGCCAAGACACTTTTGGACTTGATGCCAGCGGAGCGCATGGATTTGATCGCCTCTTGACTGTCAACGAAAATGTTGATGTTAGAGTGTTGTGTGTCCATGCTGAGGGCTATCTCAGCAGCCTTCCCTATGGCAAATATTTTCGCCTGGAAGATACTGCAGTGGTTCGGCAGTTTATATGGCTGCCTTATATTAGGCTCTGCGCAATATACCGCCGCACCCACCCCCGTAGACATTTTGGAGCCGTCGGTAAATATGTTGACCGCCTGCTGTGCTTGTTCTATACCTTTGCACCAGTCCTTTGGTCCCAGAAGAGTTCGTACTTTGGAATTGACTATCGTGCGAGGTACCATGTAGTCCGTGCTACTAAGTAGATCCTTTCCGATTGTACAATGTCCAAAATTTTGAATGTGCATGTTGCCTGCTGCCGTAAGGCGTTGTGCCGTTTTTCCGGCTATTAGTTTTGCGTGTATTTCCAGGGGGTCCATACTTAGAATCGTTTCAAGCGCTTTAGTTGGAGTTGACTTCAGTGCCCCCGTGATGCATAGCACTGCCTGCCGCTGAGATTTCTCCAAGTGCCTGAGGAATGTTGATTTGTTCACAGCCGGCCACCACACAATAATCCCGTAGAGTAGAATAGGACGCACTACCGTTACATAGATCCAGTGCATCAGAAAGGGTGAGAGACCCCAAGTACTGCCTAGCATCTTTTTGGATGTGTATAGTGCAATGGTGGATTTCTTCACCCTTTCTTCCACGTTGGTTTTCCATGACAGCTTGCTGTCCAGGACGACTCCTAGATATTTTGTGTGAGTTTTCGGTATGAGACGTATATCGTTCAATTTTGGTGGTATCCTCTGTGTTATCTTGTACCTTTTCGTGAACAGAACCAGATCCGTTTTCTCTGCGTTAATACTAAGACCGACTGAATTTGACTGTCTAAGTACATCTTTGAGTGTGCTCTCCATTATGGAACTTACTGTTGATAGACATTTCCATACTATAATAATGCTTATGTCGTCTGCATAGGCAGTTATCCTCGGGGCTCTACCTGCGAACTTTTCGAGTAGTTCATTAACTACAAGATTCCATAGTAGTGGCGAGAGGACCCCTCCCTGGGGTGTCCCACTGCGAGCTTCCCTTACCATGGATTTAGTGCCCCACTCAGCCCGCACCTTTCTGCAGCTTAGCTAGGTGGAGATATAGTTAAGGAAAATAGTAATGCCATACCAGGAAAATAAGAAAAAAAATAAAAAAAAAATAAAATACACTGAAACTACATTAATTGCTGACGGATATCTAATATAGGCGATTGCAACAGGGGAAAGGAGAAGGTGTTAGGCTCCTTCCTTGTCTGTACCCGCCCATCCTGCTCTCGTTAACCTTCTCCACTTCCAAAATAACTTACCATTCTACATCATTGTTCCTCGCCCTATTGTAGATAGTTAATTATATTCTAAGCAAACATTTTCATTAATTCAACAATTTAATGCTTTCATTAGAATTCACTAAGCATTTTTAACTTAAACTTTAACTTTAACTTAAACAGTAAATTTAAATTATTCTTCAAATATAAAGAAAGCTGTTAAATAATTATAACTTAATGATTAAAAATATCTTTCACAGAAAAAAAAAGAAAACATTAATCAACAATAAATTTAACTAAGTTTGACACCAACTATAGGTTAAGCCATAACATGTAAATTTAACATATTAACTTCACTGGCTACATTTTCTTGCGTAAAATAAAAGATTAAAAAATTTTTAACCATATCACTTAACGAGAACTAAGTTCTTCAAATAGTCACCTTTTTGTCAATGAATTATTGGTTTTGTTTTGATTTTATATTACAGTACTCTTTTGATTGTATTTTCATTACTTGTCTAACATAATCGAGCGGATGGATACTGTAGGAGAGGTTTTCTAAACCAAGCTTTCTTATTCTTTCCCTTTCTTTTTTTTTCTTTTTACTTTCGTTTTGCTCTAAATTTACTTTAATTCCTTTGTTTTGCTCTGATTTTTCTAACTCTTTTGTTTTTGTTTCTTTGTTTACTTTACCATTTTATCAATTGTTGTGTTTATGTTGATAAATTTATACAAACATATGCAAGTTAACTGCTTGCGTGATTTATGAATGAGATTGATTTTTGTTTTTTCTCATCTTGAAACATTCGATATTTAATTTTCTTATTTGCGTTGAATATAATTTACAACAAAACTATTTTGAGTTTTGTCGTTTAAAATTTTTTTCCTGTGTTCATTTAGTTCCTATTGAACTTCGTTTCTACTTTAACGCCATAAGTTCAAACAGAGAGCTATATCATCTTTGTAGTTAATAATTTAAAAAACTAAAAACCGTAACTTACTTTGGCTTTGTTTTTGCTTGTTGTTGTTGATGCTCCAGCGATGCAGAAGGCCTGTTGTGTTGCTTGTTGATCAATCAGCTGGAAATTTTTTGTTTTGTTTTTGTTGTTGGTTTTTGTCTTTTTTTATGTTGGTTACTATTTGTAATTTTTAACTTTAGTTTGATACGATTTATTTTAAGAGAGAATTAGGAAAAGAGAGACAAAGGAACTAAGACTTTAACTTAAGTTTTAAAATTTTCATCTTTTTTTTTTCTTCTTTAAATTTTAAGCGTTGTATCTTTCACGTTTTTGTTGATTTAAGATACAACGACAGAACTTGCTGTTTTGTTGGTGGAACAAAAACAAAAAAAAAGCGAAGGAATTATTAACGTAGATTTAGAATTTAAATCTAATCTAAATTTTAGAGTTTAAATTTTGTGTTTTAGATTTTAAGATTAGGTTAAATTAAAATTAAATGAATTAAACTAAAATTATATGTGAAATTATCTTACTAACTTAAGGTATTTTTAGTTAAATAAAATAGTTAGCTTTTTTAAGTTTCTGTTTTACGGTCTAGTTTTTACAATTAAAATTGGATATATTTTTATGCCTAGCTAAGGCTGAGCAAAGAATTTCGAGAGCTTAATGATTAAGCGCCGGTCGAAGCATGACTTATATACACGAAAGTTCGTGGTATCTTAATTATATTGTTTGTTTTTTTTTGTTTCTTGTATTTTGTAAATATTCTGCAGAGGCTTGCTTAAGATGATTGTAGAGGCGACTTTGGTCGTTAATATGACAAGCAATGATGGCTTGTTTTTGACCGATCGGGTATAGATTTGATTGTTGCTTGTTGGATTCTGCCCTTTAGGAGAAACATCAGGGCAGCGCTCAGCCGGATCAGATGGAGTCCCTAAGTAGTAGGTAATTAAACAAATTGTTTTTAGACACTTTAGCAAAACACTGACTAACTCACCTGACTGGCTCACTGACTTGCTCACTGACTGGCACACCTTGACTGAGACAGCTACACTTAGTGCTCAACAAACAGTATGCGTCACTTCGCGTTGTGGCGGTGTTATGAAATTACTTTTAGATTAGTTTTTACTTTACTATCAACAAACTAAATAAAAATTGTCGGCCTTTGTAGTTTAGTGGAGAGTGCGCTAGACTATCAACCCAGAGGTCCCTGGTTCGAATCCGGGCTCGGGCAAGCTTTGCGTTAAAATGCTTTTCCAAGCTCTAAGTGCAAAATTTCGTCGAACGACTTCGTCACCTACTTAAATTATATGTTTTTACGTTCTTTTCGTATGATTCTTTCATTTTTTGTTTAATCTTTTCCCTAAGCAAATCAAATTGGTCCTGTCGATTAAGTGTTATAGGCCCTTCGGTCAGTAAATTCAGACTGCGTAAAAGCTTATACTCTGCACCATGTAAAGTCATATTCTGGCCAAAGAGAACTTGATAAGGCGAACTGCCAATGCTTTGGTGAATACTGTTTCTTAAGGCACTGTTGATGATACCAATATATTCGTCCCAATCTCTCTGATCTTTGTAAAAAGGAGCGAAAAGCTTCGTTAATGCTTCTATTTACTCTTTCCGAGGCATTAGAATGAGGGGAATACACAGCAGTGCATGTATGCTCAATATCATACTTGGTTAAAAAGGCTTCAAAGTCTTTGCTCTTAAACTGGCTACCGTTGTCCGTTATCACCCCAAAACAATCAAAGATGCCATCTTTCAAAAAACAAATTATATGTTTAGATAGAAATTTTCGCAAAGGTTTTAAAAATGTAAATTTTGAGAAATGATCAAGTACAAGTAACAAACCTACGTTTCCGTGTTTACTGCGTGGAAAAGGTCCTATTAAATCCAAATACAATTTCTGAAATGGACGTTCACTTTCTGCCATTTTTCCCATGGTAGGTTTAAGGGGATATATTGGAGTCTTCGAAGTATTACACAACTCGCATGATCCAACATAGTTTCGCACATATACCACCATACTTGGCCAGTAAAAGTGTCGTCTTACTCGTTCAAGGGTTTTAGCCTTTCCACCATGTGCAGCAGCAGGTATGTCATGCGCGGCATAAGTAACACTTTCCTGTAATTACCTTGGAACATACAACTTCCAGTTATCAAAACCATCCAATCTATCAAAACTCGTGCGATAATAGATAAGTTTTTCTATAACCTTGAAGTCGGGCAAGTTAGCAACAGTAAATTTTTCTCTAAGCTGTGATTACTCAGCGGCATCAAAGGCCGGTGAATTTAAATCTATTAACGCTAAACTTCAGTTTCAATGCTGTCAACATTTGGCACATCTTCAAAAGCACGAGACAATGCGTCTGCCACTACATTTTCACTACCTTTTTGATGCTCTACTTTAAGGCTGAACCCCTGTAGCTTTAGAGCCCACCTCGCTAGCCTTCCACTAAGGTCTCTTTGTCGCATCAACCACTTTAAGCTAGCATGATCCGTTATGACTCGGAACTCTTGTCCTTCGATATAAGGGCGAAACTTTTTTATCGCTAGTACCACTGCAAGGCACTCCAGTTCAGTAACGGAATAGTTTCTCTGAGCCTTGTTTAGTTTTTGAGACATAAACGCTATTGGACGTTCACCTCCATGTTCATCAACTTGAGCAAGGACCCCCCTACTCCGAACCGACTGGCATCACACTGGACTAAAAATTCTTTATTATAATTAGGATGCGCTAGTAAGGGGGCTGGGGACAGTTTGGCCTTGAGCATATCGAAAGCACTTTGGGCTGATGGATTCCAAGAAAACGCTTTCTTTTTAGACAAAAGTTCGGTAAGATTGAAAGTTGTAGACGAATAATCATTGACAAAACGTCGATCCCGTCAAACCAAGAAATTGTCTAACTTGACGAATGGACTTTGGGAAAGGATACTCTGTGATGGCTCTTGTCTTTTCAGGATCAACTTTCAAACTTCCATTACCGACAATAAACCCTAAGTTTTTTACCTCTTTCATACCAAATTTACTTTTGTGTACATTTATAGTCAGCCCTGCTTTACGCAACTTGTAACGAACCACGGGCGTTACAACGCTTTCCAGCCGGGGTAGACTCATCGGCTGTACAGAGGTTCTTCCAAGAAAGGTGAGGTTTTGGCAGTAGGTCCCGCTCGCACTCCGTCTTTACGGGAGCACTCCAGGTCGCGGTACCCGTGATGCGTGGCTACCAGTCCACTTGGTGTCGAAGAGAGCTGCCGATGACTTCTTGGTCGTGTCTAGTCAGTCGGTCGCGTTCGGTCTTCGGTTTGGAGGGGTCGGGATAACTAGGAATTTGGGGTGAAGGGTATTGGCAGCCTCGTAGAGTCAAAAATGAGGGCGACAACCGGGTCTCGAGAGATTTGGCAACAAGTTGCAACGTAGGACCGCGTTTACGCCTCAATGGCTCAATGAGTTGCTATGCAGGAAGTTTGGTGCTCGTGTGGAGCAGGTTGTGGGTGAAAGCGGAGATCTCGAGACATTTGGCAACGAAGTTGCAACCAAGGATCTCACGTTTTCTGCCCGATGGGTAAAAGGATATGATTATAGGAAGTTTGGTTGGGGTGCCGTGCTCGTTTAGAACTGGACGTAGCTGGAAACAGAGATCTCGAGAGATTTGGCAACAAAGTTGCAACCTAGGATCTCGTATTTCTGCTCTAAGTTCAAGGAGGCGGAATTTGGTTAGGTTGATTGGGGTGCCGTGCTCGTGTAGAACTAGGCGTGGGTGAAAACAGAGATCTCGAGAGATTTGGCAACAAAGTTGCAACCTAGGATCTCAATGTTTTCTGCCCTGAATCAAGGAGGTAGGATTTAACAAGGTTGCTTGTGGTGCCGTGCTCGTATAGAACTGGGCGTGGGTGAAAACAGAGATCTCGAGAGATTTGGCAACGTAGTTGCAACCTAGGATCTCACGTTTTCTGCCCAACGAGTGGAGAAGTATTTTAGTGGGAATTTGGTTGAAGTGCCGTGCTCGTGTAGAACTGGGCGTGGGTGAAAACAGGGATCTCGAGAGATTTGGCAACGTAGTTGCAACCTAGGATCTCAACTGTTTTCGACCCGAAATACAAGGAGCAGGATTTAGGTATTGAGTAATTAAAGGATGGCTTACCGTCGTGGTGTCGTCGTCCGTGTGACCAATAAATCTGTGCCCTCTTCCGAATGTGTTGCGCAAAATGAAACTCCAGCACGTCTGCTTTACTTGATGCCTCTCACAAGAATCATTTATTTCAGATTTAAAAATGACTAACTAGTGGCCGGCACCAGCGTCGTGTTACAAATACATATTTATGCTATTGAGATAGCAATACATGTTTCGGTTGCTCGAGTGAGCAACTAAATAAAGATAACAATTCATGCTTTGACTTATTAACTATGTTAGTATGTGTGTTGCTATTTTTAAGGGGAAATCTTATTATATACTTAGAAGAGATGATACAGGGTGATGTACCATAATTCGTGAACTTAAGTGTTGAATACTTTGACGTTATATTTTAATTCATAATATGTATTGATAGTTTATGTGTAATATAACACATGTATACTTTAAGGTATTTAGTAAAAAATGAGTTAACTAATGTTAGTTTTAAGACTCTTAAGAATAATAAAAATTATTTGATGACAAACATTTTATGTTTTGTCTTGGCTGTACTTGCGTAGCAGCTAACTTAAAATATATTCTTATGTATAACGAAATACCGTTCATGGCGTGATGCGGCGGGGCTCGCTGCAGCTGCTTGTTGCGTTTGCCTGTATTGGGGCGTCTCTTTGCTATCGCTGGTTGTCATGCTGGTTATGTCGACTTGTGCTGTAGCTTCACTTCTGATTGCGCTCTCGAGCTGGTTAGACGTGTTTTTTCAAGTGTGTGCTTTATTAAAGTTTTTCTTTAAATTGTGTGCGCTTATAGTGGAAGTATTTCATCCGGGTGAAATTATATAGTGTTTTTAATATAATATATTGGTTTCAGGTGAGTTTTCCTTGCCAATTTACTAATTATATTGTATTTTAATTGAATTGAAGCTAAGTGCTTGTATTTTGTTGCTGTATTCTATAATTTTTTGTTGCTTTTATAGTAGCAAGGTTATAAGAGTACAGTACATTCTTTGAGTGTGCCGTTATCGACGTCACTTTAGTTGTTTGTCACGTGATTCTTGTTCCAGTACTTACTTGAACTTGCCTGAAGCTTGACTTTTTGGCCACCTGTTGGCTGTCTGTCTGAGAGGTGGGTGCACCTACTACATCCCACGGGCGGTTGTTGTATTTGGTTTGGGTTAGTACTCCAGTGCTTCCTAAACTTAATTATTCCAGTGCTTCTCAAACTTTTTCGTGTTCGATTTATTCCAGTGCCTCTCAAACTGTTACTCCAGTGACTTTCAAACTGTTACTGCAGTCACTGTCAAACTGTTGAGTTAATTTGAGGTGACTCTCAAACTGTTGAGGGGGCCCTGTTTGACTGTCGAACTTTTGACTGTCAAACTTTTTGACTGATAGGTTGTGGAAACGTTTTGTGTAATCCCACGGGATATCACAACTGTTTGATTTTGGTTGGGGATTTTTTCGGAAATCCCAGTTTACCCGATTTTTTCCGATTCCCGGAATTTTCGTGGGATTTTCGGGATTTTTAGGAAATTCCCAATTTTTTGCCTGTGAGCGTTTTAAACTATAAATTTATAGTTGGGGTGAGGCTACAGGGCTTCGATTATGACATCGAGTGACACGTCAGGGTGCGATGCGTCGCCTCCTGATGGTAGGCTGAAGAGATTGAAGAGGTCGAGGAAGAAGGGATTGGGTGAGGTCTCGAGGGAGGCGAAGTCGGAGACTTCGATTGATAGGATTAGGTGTGAGGGGAAGTATGGGAATATAAAATCCATTTCTTCTGCCGAGTTGAAGGCTGGAGGTGAATCGGGTGCGAATTGTCCGGTTGTTGATAAGTGTGGGGGGAATCCGTCCGTTCGAAAGAAAAAGAAGGCAGCGGCTATCGTTGGTAAGGGGAAGGGTGAGGCTTTGCTGAAGAGCTCTTCTGGAGTTGGGGACGTCCCTAAAGATCGTCTGGATGGTGGAAACCCGAAAGGGTAGAATCCAATTGGGGGATTGAAGGGGGGCTACCTTGCCGGTGGGGCCTTTGGGGGAGTCGTACTCGGACGATACGACCGGAATGACGGAGGAGATCTTACTGGGCAGTGTGCCGTTGTCTGGGGGTAAATCGGAGGGGGCTAAGCCTAGGGGGTGGAATTCCGGAGGGTTGACCGCAGGCTCGCTTTTGTCTGGCGGGGCACTGGCTGGTGGGTCCTCGTCGGACGGTTTGTCTGACGAGTTCTTGCCGGGGGGTGTGTCGGTGACAGGTGATGCCCTGTTGGGAAAACCAGCGTCTGGTTTTAATTTGGCTGGCGCAGTTGGGTCTGGAGGGAGGTCAACCGGGGTGCCATTGTCTGGCGGTGTGGTTGAGGTGGTCCGCCCCGGTAAAGGGGTGGTCGCATCGAGTGCGTCGTTGACTGGTGGTCGCTTGTCAGGTGACTCCAAAGGACGGCTGACCGAGGTGCCCTTGACTGGCGGTGCGGTGTCTGGGAGGTCTGCTCTTGGGGTAACTGCAGGGCGGGAGGATTCACCTCTTGTCTTGTTGAAGGGTGTTACCAGTGAATTGGTAAAGACGGTGTTTGAGGCAAACATGGAGGGCAATCTGGCCCGGAGTATTATTGATACTGCCGGGGAGTATGAAATCATACTGATGTCCCTGATTGCTGAGAACGAGTGGTTGAAGGGGCGTTTGGATGTAACCCAAACGAGAGTGAGTGATTTGCCTTTGGCAGGCTTTCCTGCATTGGGGGTTAAGGGGTTAAGGCGTCTGCGGCTCCTGCTGCAGTTGCTGTACCTGTCTCTGTGCCGATTGCACCGGCTAGGCCTGTTGTGGAAACATGGTCGCTGGTTGTGAAGAGCAAAGGCAAGGCTACGCCTCAGGAGGTGGTCAAGGACGTCGTTGACAAGGTTGGTCCTACACTTGGTGTGCGGGTCCATGAAGTCAAGCCGATTCGTGGTGGTGGGGCACTTATTCGTACCCCTTCAATTGCTGAGCGTGACCGTATTTCTAAGAACGTTAAGTTCGCGGAAGTCGGTCTGGACGTAATGGTCAAAAAAAGGCTGAATAAGCGTGTTGTGGTCCAGGGGGTTCACTCCCAAATTACCCTTGACGAGTTCATGGGTGATTTATATGAGATGAATCTCAAGGACAAGATGACTGAGGATGAGTTCCGTAAGGGTGTTAAGCTGGTCAGTCCTCCATGGAAAGTGGGAGATAATGGAGTTTCGGCAGTCATACTGGAGGGTTGTGGCACTGCCATGGAATCCCTTCTTGACGTCGGCCGTTGCTATATTAAGTGGTTCTCATTTTTTGTGAGGGCTTACACGCAGCACCTGGGATGTTATCGTTGTATGAGTTTGGACCATAGGGTGAGTGAGTGTAGAGTGAAGGAAGTGATTTGCTCTTGTTGTGGTCAGTCTGGCCACATTGCTAGGGTGTGCGGCAATCCGTTGAATATCCGCAATTGTGCGTTTAAGGGTTTACCTTCTGCGCATCGCATGCTGACGGAGGCGTGCCCTCTGCATTGTGCGGTACTGGCTAGGGCGAGAGCAAGACACTAGAATGAGTGTGAGAATACTTCAGCTCAACTGTCAGGGTGCATATGCTGCTATGTGTGATTTGGGTGCATTGATGCTTGATGGTCGCATCAGCTTTGCTCTTGTTCAGGAGCCGTACTCAGCCAATGGTTGTTTACGGGGCTTACCTTCTACTTTGAGGGTATTTCCTGATACGAGGTGCAATTCTGCTGTGATTGTTAATGACATTGATGTTGAATGCATGGTTGTGAGTGTGAGTGAGTGGGGTGTGTGTGTGTGTGTGGATGGTGTGTTTGGAAGTGTGTATCTGGCGAGCTTGTATTGCAAGTTCGGTGATCCTCTTGAGCCATATCTTGCGTATATGGACTCCTTGCTATTACTTGCGAGTAGCAAGCCACTGGTCCTGGGTTTGGATGCGAATGCATCATCTCCTATGTGGTTCAGTAAGGCACCCAGACATGCGTCTGGTTACCAGAACCACATTAGGGGTGAGATGCTGAGTGAATGGTGTTTGAGTAGGTGCTTGTGTGTGTTGAATGAGCCAAGCCAGTGGTATACGTTCGATGGGCCAAGAGGGGTGAGTGATATCGATGTTACAATCGGTAACAGCTTAGCCTTCGGTATGTTTGAGTTTGAATGGAGAGTGCGAGGTGGATGTGGTATGAGTGATCATAACCTTATTGAGGTTGTGCTTACTTACGAGCGAGTGTTGCGTGATCGGGTGAATGTGAAGCGATGGCGCACACGTGGTGTCAATTGGGATGTTTATGGTGTATTTCTTTATGAAATGGCCATGAGCGTTCCAATTCAACACTTTAGATGTATGAATGTGGATGAGCAAATTGATCTGTTGTGTGATTGGGTTGAGGGTGCCAACGACGCTTTGCTTACGAGGTGTCAAGTGGCAAATCGTAGCAGAGTGAAGTGGTGGACGAGGGAGTTGGGGGTAAAAAGGAGGCTACTCAGACGTCTGAGGAAGAGATTCCAAAGGGCTAGAGTGGTTGGGGATCCTGAAGTGCTCCAGCATAGACAGCGATATAGGGAATGTTTGAGTGAGTACAAGCATATGCTTGTAAGTATGAAAGAGAAAGAATGGAGAGACTTTGTGTACCGCTGTAGAGATGACCCATGGTGCATGGCATATAAAATATGTCGTGGGCGGGGCAGATCTACAGATGTGAATTGTATTCGTCTTGGCGATACCATTCTGTCTGAATGGAGTGATTGTGTCCATGCTTTGTTGAGCTCATTCTTTCCGAGATCGGAAGGTGAAATCTCTTCTCAATCCAGAGAAGAGTTGGATCCTCCGTCTTTGAGGGAGGGCGAGATTGAGTATGGTATCAGTCTTTTGCGAAGTCGGAAGTCTCCTGGTATGGATGGTATGACTGGAGAGATGGGTAAAGCCATCTGGAAGGTTATTCCTGAGTATCTCGAGGCTATGTATGCAAAGTGTGTGTCTGAGGCTTACTTACCCACTGTGTGGAAGGAAGCAAGAGTGATTGTGCTCTTGAAGTCGCCTGATAGGTTGAGGAGCAATCCTCGCTCCTATCGGGGTATTAGCTTACTTCCAGTGCTTGGAAAAGTGCTGGAAAGGGTTATGGTGGAACGACTTCTTGATTGTGTGAATGCGAGCCTTTGCGAAAATCAATTTGGTTTTCGTAAGGGCAAAAGTGTGATTGATGCGTGGATGTTTGTAAAGAATGTTGGGGTTATTTATTGACTTCAAAGGGGCTTTCAACTATCTATGCTGGGAGAAGGTTTTAGATAGGTTGAGTGTGATTGGGTGCCAGGAAATTAAGCTCTGGAGGAGTTATTTTTCTGGCAGGCGTGCATGTGTTGTTGGTGTAAACCAATGAATGTGGATGGATGTTGTTCGGGGCTGTCCGCAGGGGTCTATCTGTGGTCCATTCATTTGGAACCTCATGATGGATCCATTGCTAAGGCGGCTTCGTCAACTGTATGAATGTTGTGCGTATGCTGATGACCTCCTTGTCTTGGTTGAAGGCCGGTCTCGTGCTGAGCTGGAGGCTAGTGCAAGTGCGGCCATGGGCTTGTTGTGCGATTGGGGGAGGGATGTTGGTGTAAGTGTGGCCATGGACAAGACTGTGACGATGCTGCTGAAAGGCAGGTTATCGTTGCGTCGAAATCCATGTGTAAGAGCGAATGGGGTTAGCCTCAGATATGCGACTGAAGTCAAGTATTTGGGGATAACTATGTCTGAACGTATGAACTTTGTTGCCCATCTGGTGACATTGAAGGGCCGATTATTGTCGGTCGTGGGGTGTGTGCGTCGTCTGCTTAGGAGTGAATGGGGCCTCAGTAGGCGGGCTGTGCGGCTTATGTATGGGGGCTTATTTGTTGCTTGCGCAACTTTTGGTGCTCCTGTATGGGGTCACGTGGTCAGGTCTGCTGTGGGATATCGTAAGATACTCTCTTGTCAGAGAGCCATAATGATTGGGTGTATGCCTGTGTGTCGAACGGTATCTACGGATGCCTTACAAGTGTTGTTGGGGGTACCTCCTCTTGACCTTGTAGTAATGCAGCTCTGTGTTGCTTATGGGATCGGGAAAGATGTGCCCTCCTTATTGTTTGAATGGGTTTCGCACTCTGATGTAAGGTGTATGAATGAGGGTGAGTGGAAGGCTTTGCTGAATGAGTGTGTGAGGTCTAGATGGCAATCTAGATGGGATGAATCTTTGAATGGAAGGGTCACGTATAAATTTATACGTGATGTTATGTTTGTGAATGGTCGCCCTGACTTTTGCTTTAGCTTGAGTCTGGGTTTCCTTTTGACTGGGCATGGTTCTCTCAATGCTTTCTTGCATGAGAGAAACTTGAGTGTGACTGCGGAGTGTGATTGTGGGGCAGTCTATGAGGACTGGTTGCATGTTCTTCGTGAGTGTTCTTTTTATGAAGACATTCGTGATTTGCGTGCAATGGGTGTGATACGTGAGAATGGGGATTTCGACCTAGTAAACGCACTCGCTTCTAGTGAGCAAGCTTCTAGGTTGGATCAGTATGAATGTCAGGTGTTTGAGAGGCGGCGTGCCAGGCGTTTTTGAGTTTGATGTATTCGTTTTTTCGTTCTGCTTTGTGTGAATGTGTTGGTCCAAATTGAATGGTGTGTGAATGAGGCTGTTCGATTTTTTGTTGATTTGTCCATTTTTTGTTTTATTGGTTACCAGTCCGGAGCTGTGATGAGCTAAAACTGGTAGGAGTATGCTTTTAGTATGCTTCGAGGTCCGACCAAAGACTTAAAAGATGGTACCACGGGCAGTAAGTAGCCCCTTGGCATAAGCCAGGTTGACTGACTGGGTCGGCCCTTCGGGGAGATTCGTGGTGGCTGTGTGTTTATCACCCATATCGCGGGTAGAGCTACTCAGCTCGGTGTAGGTTTGCATTCTCAAACTGGGTGCCGTACCCCAGAGTGCGGAAGAGGTTGGATAGGCCTCCACCCCTACCAAGGGTTGCGACATGTCATCATAACTTTTAGCTAATTTGGTACCTTTGAACTCTCAAAGGGGCGTTGGCCGACGCAATATTTCGGTCCCATGCTATGGAGCAACGTAGAATTAAGCCTAAACGGCAGGTGTATACGTAAAATACTATGGATTTTCTGTGCTGTAGCTTGTTATTGTTGTTGTTACTACTGGCTCGTGCCGTAGCTGTTGACTTGTGTAGGTAGTAGGCGCTGTAGTTGGTGTTGATGAACGGCCGGTTCTATTGCCGCCGCTTATATCAGGGCCGGTTGCGGTGGGGCCGTTTGTTGCAAGGCCGATTTTAGTGAGGCCGTTCATGGTGAGGGCCGGTTGCGTGGGCCGCATAAAACGAAAGCCTCATTGTGAGGGCCGGTTTTGACCGTCGTCAAAAGGGGTCCTTACAAACTGTGATGCCACCTCCAATAGATGAACAAGGTGCTCTTCAAGTGCATGCGACACGACCAGCAGATCGTCCAAATAGACAAAGACATGCTTTTTTAATTAGTATGTAATTACATTGTCCATCAACCTACACATCGATTGTGAGGCATTACACAGTCCAAATGGCATGCCGTCAAACTGATATAAAGGGTGTTTAGGAACTGTAAAGGCCGTTTTGGGCCGTGAAGTTTTGTCTAACCTAATCTGCCAAAACGCGTCTTTTAAGTCAATTTTAGATATAATATGGACGGGGGGTAAACGAGAAATGAGGCCATCAATGTTTGGCAGAGCATAAGCATCCTTGGTTGTTACCTTATTTAATTTCCGTGAGTAAAGACAAAAACGAACTTTTCCGGTTTCACAACCAACACAGCTGGGGAAGATCACGACGAATTGTCAGATTCTTCAATAACGCCTAGAGCAATCATGCGGTCAATTTCTTGGCCTAACACTTTCTCTCTCTTGCCGGCGATATTGGATAAAAACGTCGTTTTATCGGTTTTGCATCACTAGTATCTATATGGTGCTCGATAAGCGTAGTTAACCCAAGGCCTTCCTTTTCAAATGATGGAAATGCCGAAATGGCTGCTTTGAGTTTTGCCTGTTGTGCTAAAGTTAAGTCAACATACTCAGAAAATTCATCTTCTTGATGCAATTCAGTAACCTCATTACCACAAGAAAGTTTTATGTTAAAATTATTCCAAAAGTCTATTCCACATATAATATCCTGCTTCAACGAAGGTACTAAGAGAAATTCAAAGGGACTCTTAAGATTGTCATAGCTAATCGGAATAACGATCGAACCCACGACCTGCTGCTTCTGCCTATCGGCAGTTTTAACATTGCTCACAATCTTTTGGATTTTATGATTTTCAATAACCAACTTATCCAACTCAGAACCGATGCAGCTCTTGTTAGCCCCACTGTCCAAAAGACAAAGATAGGTTTTGTCGAAAATATTCAATATGGTCGAATATCTGAATCTTTATGAACAATTGCAGAAACCACATATTTTCGCAGTGCGTTTATGCGTTTCCAAAAATCGCGTATTCGCTTTGATGAGCGACTTTGTCTTCCTGATGTAGAAAGTATTTTAGCGCGTATTTCTAAATACGACTGTAGTCGAACATGATAGGGTCGGAAGTTAGAAATAGGTAAATTAATGACTGGTTTTGCTACGGTAAAATTAAATGGTTAAGAGTTTTTTAGAATAGAATAAGGTTTTAGTTCCGAGGCCGTGGTAGAGGACGCCCGCCGTGAAGTTGCCGAACATCCATCAACGAGTTTCCCGCTTTGGCAGTGCATTTTGAACAACTCGGCATCTATGGTACCGCAGCCATAACAAAAAATGCGCCGAGGCTTTATACAATTTTGGTATGAGTGACCGAGTTCGTCACAATTCCAACACTTCAGTGGAACTTGACTAACAATATTGACTTCAGCCCCATTGTCTGAATACGTTTCCTTAACTTCAGATTAATCATCAACTACTTTAGAGTCTTGCTGTAATTCAGTTATATGTCTCCGTAAAGGAAATTGCTTTGAAACAGGGATGCCTTGAACGTCTTGAAAAAACTTCTCATGCTTGCGTACCTCATCCTTGGTCTTAACTCAGAAATATTACGAAAATCTAAATGCAAAAGCTCGCGTCTCAGATCAGGCTTCCAATTTCGAACCACTGTTTCTACTAATTCTGCATCCGTCAAGAGCTCTTAGGCGATCAGCTAAGGTCATTATGCCATCAAGAAAATCGTCAAACCTTTCAGAAGGTCGTTGCTTACGTTTTCGTATGTCGTCTTTCAAGTCAAAGTCAGTACTTAGATCTTCAAACTGCCTTCGCAAATCAGTGCATATTCCAGGTCATCTTCTAAGCGATGATACCGCCAGAACCATTTTTTTGCCTTTCCTTCAAACAGGGAATGAATATGTTGAAGTAAAACATGAAAGTTGCCATTGAGCTGAGTTGAAATAAATTCATCCACAGTAATGTCATCAGATGACCCATTAAACTTAATTCGCCAATTATGAATAATATTTGATATTCTCTCATTACTGAGAGATATAGTATCAACACCAACCTGAGAAGGTCTATGTCGTGGTCTAGGCCGAAGCAAATCATCTCTGTCCGGTGCAAAAGTAACTGCTTCAGCCCGTTCTACATTCGCAGAGGGCCGGTGATTATCGGAATCTAAATTCAAATTTCTGAAAAAAGTTTGTAACTCACAAGATATAGCAGACGACATTTCTTGGCGAAATTGACCAAGTGAATTAGAAGTAAGTTGTTGTATACTGTGTTCGGAAATTTGACTATTTTCATAGGATACTATCTACTCGGGTAATGTAAGTGTCATCTGCTTTTCATATCGGGCATTTTAATCAATTAATTTCTCGCGTTATTCAGTGTTTTTAATAATCATTTTATGCTTGATTTTTCTGTTTTCGCCGCTTCTGCAGCTGTTAGAATTTTCAAGATTGGCCAGGTATTTACTGAGATATCTTTGGTTTCTCACTTTTTGAAAATTTTTGACATTGAATTTTGAATTAATTTATTTTCTTCAAAATTATAGTGCTATTTTTTTTTTGAAAACTTATTAGTGTTGAGTAAAATACAATTTGTTATCGGATTCGGCAGTCTATACAATTTTTTAAAAATCTTATTTAGACGATGCGACAATGCCGAAGAAGACGTCAAGGTCTATTTCAGCTGCAAGTCGGTCTGGGGTGGAGATGGAAGACAGTGACAGTTCAGGAAGTGTCACTAGATGTAAATTTGTGAGAAGTTGGTGAGAAAGAAGTTGACAGCAAGTCGTCCGACGTGTTGGACAACAAGTTGGACGACGACAAGTTGGATCAAAATATATTGAGCCAGCGAGTTGAACAGCATGTTGTCCGACATTTAGGACGAAAGGTTGGAAGGCAAGTTGGAAGACCGGTTGTAGAAACGAATTTGAATGAAGTTGAAGACAAATGATGTCGACTTGCTGGACGCTGGTTCTGGAGGCACTGAAATGGCCAAGGCTGACTCAATGCTTCCTGTGGCTGGCAGAAAAGTGCCCGCAAATAGCTCATAAACTATTGGCGAGTTTAAGTCGATCACCAAGTCTTTGGTGAAGACGGTGCTTCAAACTGATGTGCCACACAAGGTAGCTGAGACAGTTCTGCTCCTTGCAGGGCGCTATGAGGAAATATTGATGGAACAGATTGCGGAGAATGAGCGACTGAAGGGGCACCTAGATATTTATGAAGCGAAGAGTTCATCCGTCACCATACCTGGTAGGAAATTGTCAACTGTTGCTCCGACGCCTGCTGTGCCGTTGGCTACGATGAAGCCCGTTGAGACATGGTCTCTTGTGGTGCGCAGCAAGGATGTTGGTGCGACTGCTGTCATGACAAAAGTGGTTGAACAGGTGGGCCCCACATTGGGCGTGCGTGTCCTTGATGTTAAACCAATGCGCAGTGGTGGTGCGATCACTCGTACCCCTTCGGTTGCCAAGCTCCGCAAGATTGCTTCGAATAAAACATTTGAACCGGTTGGATTTGAAGTGACAGAAAATAGGGTAGTCCAACAAGGTTCCAGGGTAGTTGTCCAACAAGTTCATTCGGAGATTACTCTCGATGAGTTCATGAAAGAACTCTATGAACTAAACTTCAAAGAGACGATGACCATGGAGACATTTAAGAAGAATGTGCGGATTGTTGCGTCTTCTTGGAAGGAAGATACTGTTAGCAAGATAAATTTTAATCTGGAGGGCAGCGCTGCCGCCATGGATATACTGCTGAAGGCAGGACGATGCTATATAAAGTGGTTTTCCTTCCGAGTGAGGTCACACGAGCCGGCATTTGCATGCTTCCGATGCATGAGTTTTGACCATAGAGTGAGTGAGTGCCGAATGAAAGAGAATGTCTGCAAACGTTGTGGGCAGTCAGGGCATAGTGCACTTGAGTGTGACAACGATATGCATTGTCGGAAGTGTGTGTTCAAAGGCATGCCATTTGCACATCTGATGTTAACCGGTGTACAGTGCCATTGCTGCTCGGGCGAATGCAAGACATTAATGACTGTTAAAATTATGCAAATTAATTGTCAAGGCGCGTATTCCGTCATGTGTGAATAAGGTGAATTGTTGCTTAATAGTCATAGCAGTTTTGCTCTGGTTCAGGAACCCTATGCGACCGTAGGATGCATAAGGGGTTTACCCTCACAATTGAGGGTATTTCCTGATCTCAGGTGCAATTCTGCTGTGATTATTAATGATGTAAATGTGGAATGTATGGTTGTTAGTGTGAGTGAGCTGGGTGTATGTGTTGAAGGTGTGTTTGGAAAAGTATTTCTAGCTAGTGTCTATTGTAAGTATGAGGAACCCATAGAGCCTTACATTGTGTTCATGGACACGGTGTTTTAACTTGCGGGTGAAACACCACTTGTCCTTGGTATGGATGCGAATGCAGCGTCCCCTTTGTGGTTCAGCAAGATGTCCAGAATTTCAGCTGGATATCCGAGCCACAATAGAGGATTGCTATTGAGTGAATGGATTATGTCTCTTGATTTGTGTGTTGTGAATGTGCCGAATGAATGGTACATATTTGCAGGACCTAGAGGTTCGAGTGATATTGATGTGACAGTTGCAAATAATGCTGCATGATTAATGTTTCATTTTGAATGGTGTATAAAAGCGGATTAGGGTATGAGTGATCAAAACTTGATTCAAGTTATAGCCACTTACGAACAAAGTGTGAATGAGAGTAAATGTTGATGTTAGACGATGGCGCACTTGCGGAGTAAACTGGGATATGTATGGTGTATGTTTGAAGGAAGTGGCTCTCAGGACGCCATTTAGCGTGTTTGAGACGTTGAACATTGATGAGCAGATTAGAGTGATTACTGGATGGATGAATTGTATGAATGAAAGACTTCTTACGATTTGCGAAAAGATTAATCGTAAAAGTACAAAGTGGTGGACGCGTGGGCTTACAATTAAGCGGAGGCAGCTTCGAACTCTCAGGAAGAGATTCCAGAGGGCCAGAGCAGCTAATGGTGATGATGTGGCTCAACGTCAGCAGCTTTATAAAGTGTGCATGAAAGAGTATAAGAAAATCATTGTGAAAGAAAGTGAATGGAGAAGCTTTGTTTCCGACAACAAGGAAGATTCTTGGGGTAGAGTTAACCGAATCTGTCGAGTTCGAAGAAAGTGTGTGGATGTGTGTGTTTTGCGACATGACATGAACATATTTTTAAATGTAGTGCGTATGCGGACAATCTGCTCATCATAATTGAAGGTCAATCCCGTGCTGATCTCGAAAGATTGGGAAGAGAAGCAATGAGGATAGTATGTGAATGGGGTGAAAGAGTGGGTGTTAGCGTGGCAATGGAGAAGATTGGATGAAATAATCATCCAGTCGATATCTTTGTGTCAATGTGAATGGAGTTAGCCTTAAGTACGTGATAGAAGTCAAATACTTGGGCATAACAACGAATGAGAAGATGAGAATTTTAACTCATCTTGTAAGATTGAAAGCACGATTGACCTTAGCTACTTTCATCTGCGTCGCGTGCTCAGGAATGAATGGGGGCCTTAGTAGTGTAACAGTGGTTTTATCTTAGGGCTGAGGTCAGCTCAGCCGTGCCAGGATCGAGTGAAAGATCCACAAACTTTCACCAAATGAGAACGCAGTTGGTGTTGGTTTTAAAATCACAATTTCAAGTTTTATTGAGACTTGTTCCTTAATATTACTTAATGCAACGTAACGTCAGCAGTTTGGGTAAAAGTGAATGTAAGAGGTCGAATGGTTGGAGGTTCAGCTGGCGGCAAAATCGGTATTCGGTAAATCGGTATTCGGTAGATTGGTATTCGGTAATAGGTGGATCGGTAAACCGGTGAATCGGTAATTCGGTAGATCGGTATTCGGTAGATCGGTAATCGGCAGATCGGAAAATTGGTAATTCGGTGAATCCTCCCAGGGCCCCTAAAGCGAACATCGGTATTCGGTAATCGGTAGATCGGTGAATTGGTGAATCCTGCCAGGGCCCCTAAAGCAAGACTCATTATTAATATATTTAGAAACAACTAGAGAGATTCATGGTGGAAAAACCTCTATGAGGTTTGCGCCATGTAAATAAATAGTCAATAAGAAAGTTAATATATGCCGACTGCGTTGGACGAACCAAAGACAGGTTCTCAACGCAAGTGCGACGTCATCAAACGGAGACTCAAAGGGAAGAACCAGCTGGCTCGCCATCGAGTCCCTGCGACAAAACCCAAGCAAACCCCCATTAGAGTATGCCGGCTGCGTTGGACGAACCAAAGACTGGTTCTCACCGCAAGTGCGACACCTCAAACGGAGACTCAAAGAACCAGCAAGCTAGCTCGCCATTGAGACACTGCGACCAAAAATATAGAGTATGCCGACTGCGTTGGACAAATCACGGACTGGTTCTCACCGCAAGTGCGACATCTCAAGCAGAGACTCAAAGG
Organism: Dichetophora obliterata; assembly: GCA_963920525.1. NCBI lineage: Eukaryota > Metazoa > Arthropoda > Insecta > Diptera > Sciomyzidae > Dichetophora > Dichetophora obliterata. The sequence goes on from OY986436.1 coordinate 131,739,525, forward strand.
GAAGAACCAGCAAGCTGGCTCGCCATTAAGTCATTGAATAGAGCTTACCTAAAGCAAGACTAATTTGGTTGGTTTTGTGTCGCCGTTTTATTTGATATTGCGTGAAAACGAGTTAGGAATTATACGTTCGTTTTCTTTGTCTTTGGTTATTGAGAACTATTTACTTGTTGCCTGCTTTACTATGAATAGGTAGGTGGCTTGTGTATGTCTATATTAATTGGTGGCCGATGCTGTAGTGTGTTTGTTGTCGCTACTCTTTTGTGTTATTTTGTTATAAGTAAGTATGTAGCGAGTGTTTCTGTAGTGTTTAGTGGCTTATGCACTAGTGCGGGTGTGTGTTGTCAATTAGTCTTATTTTTATGGAGTCATGAGTAGATATGTAGCGTGTGTCGGTATATCTGGTTTAGTTGCTGCTTTAATATTTTTATAATAATAATATTTAATTCTTATACAGGTTAAATAGAGTAAAAATATAGTAATATATAAATAATAATGTAAAATATGAATATATGAAATATAATATTATACTTTATGTAATATATAAAAATATATAATATTTGTAACGTCACGTTACAGTCCCCCCCACTTAAGAGGGTTACATAAAATTCATATATTTGGAAAAAAGAACGGAACTAATAATAATAATACTTATATGTGACAAAAAATGTAGTAATACATATTTTCTTCTTATTATAATACTGGTTAAAGGTGTGGTGGTGGTATTTCAGGGTCGGGTATGACCTTTATGACCCGAGTCCTTGTTGTTGCCGGTTGCTTCAAAAGGCTCATAGGGTTTTGGCAGTTTGGGCATAGTTGTTCGGTGCAGTATTGCAGCGATTTTGCCTGGCGCGACTGGTCGTGTTTGTTTGCGATCCATCTTGAGGGTCTAAAAAAAATTAAACAGAAGATACTTTATAAGCGATGGCCCATGCAGTTAAGAGGTGGGTTATGAGGATAGATGAGAATGATGGAGAGGAAAATAAGAGATGAGAGAAAATATTTATATGATAATATTTTGAATTGTATTAATAATAATATTATTTTATATAATTAACAAAATAATGATATATATATATAAAAATGAGAAAAGAAGTTAATTTAAATTATAATTTCCCAGGTTATGTGTTTCCTTTTCTGAACTCAGTGTAAATTCTTTTAAATGCTGTTGATGTGCCGGTAATCTCACCTTTCTCTTATGATTGATGTCTTCTAGATCTGCGGCATTGTGTGAGAGCCACTTTCGCATAGTGTAAGGAGCAGAAAATTCCGTTGATGGCCGAATTTTTGGTGTTCAGGTTTGCCGCCGCGGTTTGAAATATTTCGTTTGTTGGTCAAACAGGCGCCCATGTTTTCTTTTACCTCTTTCCTTAGGGAATCCATATAAGGCTGGATGGGAGGGGATTTTTCGGGGGTCTGGTCTCTATTTTTCTGCTGGTTTGGGATAGACATGTTTCCCCCAAAATTTATAGGTATACCCAGCCGACTAAGTCCGGTGTTCAATACTGAGTTTCCTTGCTCGGCTGTGAAAAGCTAGAGTCGGCTGCTGCGTCAGACGGCTACTGCATATTAATATTATTCTGCGTTTGACCTACTCCTTCGTCGTGGGTGGTCGGTGATTTTTTTTTCCACAGTCGGCGTTGGAGTTTGGTCCCTGCTCGGGCGCCATTTGTAACAGTGGTTTTATCTTATGGCTGAGGTCAGCTCAGCCGTGCCAGGATCGAGTGAAAGATCCACAAACTTTCATCAAATGAGAACGCAGTTGGTGTTGGTTTTAAAATCACAATTTCAAGTTTTATTGAGACTTGTTCCTTAATATTACTTAATGCAGCGTAACGTCAGCAGTTTGGGTAAAAGTGAATGTAAGAGGTCGAATGGTTGGAGGTTGTAGGTTCAGCTGGCGGCAAAATCGGTATTAGGTAAATCGGTGAAACGGTGAATCTGTAATCGGTATTCGGTAATCGGTAGATTGGTATTCGGTAATCGGTTGATCGGTAATCGATAGATCGGTAAATCAGTAATTCGGTGAATCCTCCCAGGGCCCCTAAAGCGAAGATCGGTATTCGGTAATCGGTAAATCGGTGAATCCTGCCAGGGTCCCTAAAGCAAGACTCATTATTAATATTTTTAGAAACAACTAGAGAGATTCATGGTGGAAAAACCTCTATGAGGTTTGCGCCATGTAAATATATAGTCAATAAGAAAGTTAATATATGCCGACTGCGTTGGACGAACCAAAGACAGGTTCTCAACGCAAGTGCGACGTCATCAAACGGAGACTCCAAGGGAAGAACCAGCTGGCTCGCCATCGAGTCCCTGCGACAAAACCCAAGCAAACCCCCATTAGAGTATGCCGAGTTGGACGAACCAAAGACTGGTTCTCACCGCAAGTGCGACTTCTCAAGCAGAGACTCAAAGGGAAGAACCAGCAAGCTAGCTCGCCATTGAGTCACTGCGACCAAAAATATAGAGTATGCCGACTGCGTTGGACGAACCACGGACTGGTTCTCACCGCAAGTGCGACATCTCAAGCAGAAACTCAAAGGGAAGAACCAGCAAGCTGGCGTCATGAGTAGGTATGAAGCGTGTGTCGGTATATCTGGTTTAGTAGCTGCTTTAATATTTTTATAATAATATTTAATTCTTATACAGGTTAAATAGAGTAGAAATATAGTAATATATAAATAATAATGTAAAATATGAATATATGAAATATAATATTATACTTTATGTAATATATAAAAATATATAATATTTGTAACGTCACGTTACAGTAGACGGGCTGTTCGCTTCATATATGGTGGGCTGGTTGTTGCTTGCGCAACCTTTGGTTCACCAATATGGTGGGAGACAGTCACGTCTACTACTAGCAAAATGAAAATATGGTCGTGTCAGCGTGTTGCTCTTCTCGCATTTATGCCTGTGTGTAGTACGGTTTCTACGAAGGCCTTACAGGTACTTATGGGCTCCTTTGGATCTTGTGGTAATACAATCCAGTATTGCATACTTTATCTGAAGAGGCCTTCCTATAATGAATGATTGGGTGACTGATTTAGACATAGCTGGAATGAGTGCAAGTGAACGCAAAGTCGTTCTGCGTGAGTGTGTTACATCTAGACGACAATCCAGGTGGTATGAATGCGAGAATGGACGGGTCACTTTCGGGTTCATTGAGGATGTCTCGTTTGTGGAAAGAAACCCTGATTTTGGATTTAGCCTAAGTCTGGGCTTTCTTCTTACGGGACATGGTTCTCTTAACGCATTTCTGCATAAGATGGGCCTCAGTGATGTCGAATGTTGTTATTGTGGGGCAAACCTCGAAGATTGGTATCATGTTTTGTGTGAATGTCCTCTTTATGAGGACATCCGAGATCGTGATGCCATGGGGATTGTCCAAATGAATGGTGTAAGTGAGATTGGAAATATGCTTGCCACAAGTGAGCAAATTTACAGAATGAATGTGTATGCATGCGAAGTTTTTAACAGACGGCGGGCCAGACATACTGCATCATTTTTAGTGTGAATGAGTGTGATTGATTGTATGAATCCTTGTGTGAATGTTTTTTCCAATCCAACCTGCTAGGTTTTGAGTGTCTCTCCACCTTATATCACTCCGATAGCAAATTCTATTTTATATCTCGTTTTTTGTTTTGATTGCCGAATTGCAGTGTCTTTGTGGTTATTGCATCAGTGAGCATTATCTCACTCTGATAGCAAATTCTATTTTATATCTCTTTTTGTTTTGATTGCCGAATTGCAGTGTTGTGGATATTGCATCAGTGAGCATGATAGGCGCTTTGCACTTCAGAGCAATATTTACTGGCAACCAGTCCGGAGTTGGATGGAACTCAACTGGTAGTAGCTCGGCTACGAAACCTGACCAGAGGTTTTCTGGTACCACCTCTGGTTTTCAGTGCCCTCTGACAGTTGATTGAGGCTGACTTGGGTTGGCCCTTCGGGGAGTATCGTGGTGGCTGTGGTTTAATACCCATATCGCGGGTAGAGTGTTAGCTCGGCGTGAAGTTGTGTATTTCAACCGGGTGCTGTGACCCAAGGATCGGCAGAGGTATTAGATAGGCCTCGCTCTTTACCAAGGAGAAAGTTAGCCCATCCAGCATAACTTTATTTGGAACTTTTGAACCTTCAAAGGGGCGTTGACTAACGCAATGTATCAGTCCGTTGTGTTTTATGAGCACAGTGAGCTAAAGCCAACGCGGCAGCGCGTTCACGTTAACAACATCATGGATTTCTGTCTGTCAGCAACTGACTATATCCTCATCATTCAATTCATTGCATACCTCTGCTGGTTGATCGTAGTAGCATCGCTGTTAGTTAGTTATACTCATGTCTTCGTTAACATGTTGACACCGCTCATTAGTGTTGCCATGCTCTGCTACTCATGCTCTCGTCGACATGTTGATACCGCTCAGTGGTTTTCGGAAACATACGCATCGTGTTGCTGGGTCACCCTGGTCTCCCATCGAAGTACTCGCGGTCCCGTTGGCGCTTAATCAAATGTTGCTAATTGTTGGTGGCTTCTCTGTTTCGCTGTTAGCCATTCGTATTCATGTTTTCAGTAACATGTTGACATCGCTCAGTAGTGTTGCCCCGCTCTGCTACTTATGCTCTCGTCGACATGTAGATACTGCTCAGTGGTTTTCGGAAACATACGCATCGTTTCGCATAGTTATTTTAAATTGTTTCTGACTAATTTTAATTTGTAGTAAATGTGTTGTTGTTGCGTCTTCTTATGTGTTTAGGAATGGTATCATGTTGTTGTGTTTAGCATGTGCGGCAAAACTGGGGACATGTTTTGCCTCGTCACAACCTATCAAACTTAGTTTTAATGTTTTTTAATTTGGTTGATAAATTTTCCCAGGTAACTGGACTAGACATACCCTTTTGTGTCAGTCAGTTGAGAGAGGAAAAAAAATTAATTTCACAACTTAAAACAACAAAAATAAAATTATTTGCACAATCGACATTCAAACAAATGTATGCATATATAATCGTATATAATGAAGAAAAAATCAATAAACCTTAAGTTATAATTTAAATAATTTAATTGATTCTTTTCTATTTTTATGAAAATGCCGGTGTTGATGACCTCTTATTCTATAGAATTCTATTGCTATTGATACTACGAGTAGTGTTGATGTCTGCTGATTCCATGAAGATGCTTGTCTTTTCATCCCCCATTCCCATCGTCGGGGGTGTTGTGCTTCCAGCTTTGAGGCATTGACTTCCTTATATATTTGGCGTTTCTCTGCGTCGGCTTAAATGCTGTTTTATCATAGTATCTACTAAGATTATTAACACTTATATGGCTAGTAACACTATTAGTTGCCAGTTGCTTTGGGTGTTGGTTTTATTACTGGTGGTAAAGGATTGCTATGTTTCAGCCGAATTTATTTTGCTCAACTTGACCGATTTCATATTGTGATAGTGCCAACAGGATTGCACTAAGAGCTTTGTTCCACCAGGACATTATGTTTCTTTTTCACTTTTTTTCTTTTAAAATTTTAATTGTTTTCCACTGTTACTAGTCCTTTTTTCCTTTAAATTCGATTTAATATTCACTTATGACATAATAGTTTATTTTTCAATCTAATTTCTTAACAATTTTAATTGCTTTTCACTTTAATTAGTATTTTTCTTGTAAATTAAATTTAAAATTCACTTTCTACCAGGATGGCAGGATAGCCATATTAAGATAAATACGTTCACAAACTTTCTTTATATTCTTTAAAAAAAGATAAACGGTGACTATCTTTGTTTTTCCATTTTAACTTATATTTATACCTTAATTATTTGAGTCAGCAATCTACATCATGTGGTGTGGATGCATATGGGTTAGTTTTCTAAAGCAACTTGTGCTCTTCAAGTTCTTACTATTTTAATAATAAGAACTTAATATTTTTCTATTAAACGTTATAAAATTACTTTTTTTAAATTACAAGTTAAGGTTCGATAGTGAAACTATTTGAATAAGTAAATTGTTTATAAATTCACCATAAACATGCCATTTTTAATTATTACAAAACTTTAAATCAATAAACCTATAATTCTATTTTATGCTATTTTTCTAATCTCATCTATGCTTTAATCTTAGCTATCTTCCTCTTTATAATTTACTTATTTTTAATTGCCGTGTGTATTACTTGAAAGTCAATAAGACTCTATATTTGCTTAATTTTTAATGTTTCATATTGTATTTTTATATTTTTGAATTTCCTTTAAAATTTTAGTGTTAATTGAAATATTTCTAATGTAATGTTAGTTTTAAATTACTTTTTATAAACTCAATGTTCATGTTTAATGTAGTACTATAAAAGACTTACAGCCGTATTCATAAAAATATTTTAAAACAGCTTTCAAACGTTTTTTAGTTAAAATGCTTTTTAAAGTTAAAATACTCTTTAAAAACGTTGTATTCATAAACGATTTGTAAGAGTCTTGTAGTTGAAGTGAGAATACTGATGCTTTAAAGTAGTTACAGTTGTAGTTTTCGTTTGTGACTTTGATAAATAGAATGACAATTGCTTAAAAATTCAAAAAAGAAAAAAATAGGTTTGTGAATTTGATATATTGACAGGCATTTGTTTAAAATTTTGTTTACATTTAAATCAACAACAGTGTTGCCATATTTTTTAAACTTTAATTTTCAGAAAAAAATCTTAATTTTTTGTGAAAAACTGGAACTAAAAAAATAACTAAAACATATATATTCAAAATGTGTGCTTTAAAATTTTAATTCTTGTATTTGAAATAAAGTTTTTAAATTAAATTAATAACAAAACAAAACAAAAACAATCGCACTCATTAACTAAAATCATTTAAATTATCAATTTATTGGAAAACTTAAAAATTTTGCTTAAAAAAATATACATTTGATATTTATATGAATGTAAATGTCATTACCAATTTTTGAGATAGTAAATTACATTCCATATAAAATAGTTTTACTCATTAATAAATCAAATTAATTTTAGTAGATTAATTTAAGAAATGTGGAGATAATTCCAAGTCTGTTCATTACAAAGGCAAGTTGCTTATGCTGTTTTATTGATTCCTGAAGCACCAGCAAATGCAGAAAGCATTTTTTCTCAAATCTGTAGTAATAAGGCTAAAATCAGAAATTCATTTTATATCAAACCTTTTGTGAAATTTTGTAATGGAAAGACTGTTTAAGAAAAATCAAACAGTCACAAATGATGAAATCTGAAAAATTAAATTATTTTTTAAACATATTTTGATCAACTTTTTTATAATTTCTGATGACTGTTTTAATTTATGCAGTTCCAATCGCTTTTCCTTGAAAAATTTTTAGTTCAAAAAATTCCACGCAAGGTGGGAATTTCTAATTTATTTCTGATTTGAGTTTTGTTAATACTTATTTGTGAAAAATACGTTATAAAACAACATAAAATAGTTTTGTAAGTAATGGAAAGTCTTCGGAATTATCTCCACGTTTCTGATCAAAAATTGCTTTCCAAAAAGTTTCAATATTATTTTCATTAAGTAAATTCAAATCACTGAAATTAATGTGGCACAATTCATCGTCAATTTCTTGTAATTCTTCTGAATGGGTGACATTAAGTAGAAAAATACACAAATTGAAAATAGTGAAATCTTGCCCATTTTTAAAATTTTCGTTGGTGCTAAAAGTTTGACACATTTTAGAAAATCATTTCCAAAATCAAACTTTTATAATAAACAATTGCAAAGCTCAACATAAAATTTCAAGCAATGTTCTCTAAAATCCATTTCATCTGATTTAAATAATTTATGCGTAAAGCTTAAAGACGTATATAGCTTGACTCCTAAATAAATGTCTTTATGATTTTTTAAGAACTTGAGATCATTTACATCAATTTCTTTGTAGTTTTCAAAGCATATGTATTCATATATATATATTGATCGTCAAGACTTGACGAATGAAAATCGAGACAAAAGAACAGGAACAACGAAAGCAACAATAATAGCAACTGCGCTACCACTTCATAAAGAAATTTTTGAAAGGGCGTGAAAAGTAGTATTAAAATGAGTAGCAGCTTCAAATATTACTTATATTTTTGCAGTAACATACAATTTATTTTATTTTTTGTATTTGATTCATTAAACTAGTAAGCATTGTTTTAATCGCAAAAACTTGAAAAAACTGGGTAAAATAAAAAAAAACTATTTTTTAGGCAAAAACTGGAAAACTGTCCACCTTCTCAAAAAACTGCCAACAAAAAGTTTATCTGCCCATATGGTAACACTGATCACAAAACACAATTATTTTCATTTGTTTATTTGTTTGTTGACATTTTAGTTTGTCACAAAATGAGAAGATTGCTCTCAATTGAGAACATGAAAATTTTAAACACCTTTGTAGGAGGTTTACAGAAGGTTTGTTCCTATTTTAAAATTCTCTCATTTGTGAAGCTGTTACAAGAGGTTTTTTCGTTATTGAACGTTTATGAATAACGTTTTTAGGCATGTGTCTTACAAAGGGCTTACAAGAAGTTTGTAACTTTGTATGAATACGGCTGTTAGTCTAAATGTACACCATAATAAATAATAATAATAATAACAATAAAAAAAAAATGCTGCAATTCTAGTCATAATGATCGCTATTCGATTCGGAATATTCACTGATATCAGAATTTGTATCTTCTTCTTCTGGGAATTCCTGTGATTCCTGTTGTCTATTACTTGTAATATCCGGCGCAATAAGGAACTTTAAAACTTAAGCGGTAAGAATTAATTAAGGGATCAGAAGAAATTAACAACATATTTATCAAATCTGTGTTTTTATTTATTCTTGAAGATTTTCGTGTATGCGACATTCGAAATCTTCTACAATCTTTATTTCTGGCTTCTTGAGCCTCTTTCTTTTAAAACGCGAACATTTAATTTTATAAACTTTAGCTTAAATAAGTGAGCACAGAATAACGCGTATAAAGCTATAGATGCGATAAAGCTAAATGTTTGATGTAGCCTCAGTAATGCTGATAATTTTTGGGTGAGGAAAGTCGCGCCTAAAATTGCATTTTTTATGCACGTAGTTACCTATTAAGTGTTAATAAGCGGTAAAAGATATGTGGTGTTGTTGTTAATGTAACAGCAATGGGAGCTGTATGTTGCTGTTTGTCCATGCATGGAGTTGATGAAGAAGTGCTGAAGGGGGAGGGGCGTTATGATGGGTCGAAGAAAACTATGCGTTTGAAAAAGTGTACCGAATGTGACGTGAGTTTTTGTTGGTACAAATATGGTGAATATTTAAAGGCCACGATGAAGTGATCTTAATATTTACAAGTGCAGCTGAGTAAAAAGAAAAATGTAATACGATAACAACAATTAGCGATTGATGGAGCGATACGATGAACTACACTCAATGAAAAATAATAATAGGTTCTAAAAATGTTTAATGTTTTCAAAACTCTAACAACAATAATGATAATTTTTTTTTTCGGAGTCACATAGCCAATAATTGATTTTTATATAAACCATTTAAATCATTTTTCCCTCTCAATGATTCGGTAAACAATGCAAAATATTTTTGTAAAGACAAAATTCATTAGTATTATTCATAGTAGCTCTTACTGACTGTGCTAAATTGCATAACAGATGCATGTCATGCAGAACAAACCATTTAATATGCGATTTCCATGGAGGTTGCACTATAGTACCGCACGAAAAAGATAAAAATAAATATGATGTGAAGTGACGAGAACCCTATACTTATTTTATTATAAAAATAGACATCATAACCTTATAAATATAAAAATTTTAAGGTAGATACAAAGCTAGTTTTTTTTAAATATTTAAAAATAGAATATTTTTAGCTTACAAAAAAATAATTATTTTTAATATAATATATAAAGATCTCGTGTCACGGTGTTCGTTACAGAACTCCTCCGAAACGGCTCGACCGATTTTCATGAAATTCTGTATGTATATTTTGTAGGTATGAGAATAGGTCGTAAAGTATATTTCAACTTCCTACTAACAGTGGGCGTGGCACCTCCCATACAACCCAAATTTGCGATATCGAATATCTTTGGAGTTATAAGCCGCTTAGCCTCGGAATTCGGTATTCGACAATTTACACGTGCCGCTTCGCAGATAAAATTTTGTGAGAGTTGGACAAGGGGGCGTGGCACCTCCCATACAACCCAAATTTGCGATATCGAATAGCTTTGGAGTTATAGGCCGCACATCCTTGGAATTCGAAATTCGACCACAATTTACACGTGGCGTTTTACTGATAAAATTTTATGGGAGTTGGACAAAGGGGCGTGGCACCTCTTATACAACCCGGCTGTGAAAAGCTAGAGTCGGCTGCTGCGTCAGACGGCTACTGCATATTAATATTATTCTGCGTTTGACCTACTCCTTCGTCGTGGGTGGTCGGTGATTTTTTTTTCCACAGTCGGCGTTGGAGTTTGGTCCCTGCTCGGGCGCCATTTGTAACAGTGGTTTTATCTTATGGCTGAGGTCAGCTCAGCCGTGCCAGGATCGAGTGAAAGATCCACAAACTTTCATCAAATGAGAACGCAGTTGGTGTTGGTTTTAAAATCACAATTTCAAGTTTTATTGAGACTTGTTCCTTAATATTACTTAATGCAGCGTAACGTCAGCAGTTTGGGTAAAAGTGAATGTAAGAGGTCGAATGGTTGGAGGTTGTAGGTTCAGCTGGCGGCAAAATCGGTATTAGGTAAATCGGTGAAACGGTGAATCTGTAATCGGTATTCGGTAATCGGTAGATTGGTATTCGGTAATCGGTTGATCGGTAATCGATAGATCGGTAAATCAGTAATTCGGTGAATCCTCCCAGGGCCCCTAAAGCGAAGATCGGTATTCGGTAATCGGTAAATCGGTGAATCCTGCCAGGGTCCCTAAAGCAAGACTCATTATTAATATTTTTAGAAACAACTAGAGAGATTCATGGTGGAAAAACCTCTATGAGGTTTGCGCCATGTAAATATATAGTCAATAAGAAAGTTAATATATGCCGACTGCGTTGGACGAACCAAAGACAGGTTCTCAACGCAAGTGCGACGTCATCAAACGGAGACTCCAAGGGAAGAACCAGCTGGCTCGCCATCGAGTCCCTGCGACAAAACCCAAGCAAACCCCCATTAGAGTATGCCGAGTTGGACGAACCAAAGACTGGTTCTCACCGCAAGTGCGACTTCTCAAGCAGAGACTCAAAGGGAAGAACCAGCAAGCTAGCTCGCCATTGAGTCACTGCGACCAAAAATATAGAGTATGCCGACTGCGTTGGACGAACCACGGACTGGTTCTCACCGCAAGTGCGACATCTCAAGCAGAAACTCAAAGGGAAGAACCAGCAAGCTGGCGTCATGAGTAGGTATGAAGCGTGTGTCGGTATATCTGGTTTAGTAGCTGCTTTAATATTTTTATAATAATATTTAATTCTTATACAGGTTAAATAGAGTAGAAATATAGTAATATATAAATAATAATGTAAAATATGAATATATGAAATATAATATTATACTTTATGTAATATATAAAAATATATAATATTTGTAACGTCACGTTACAGTAGACGGGCTGTTCGCTTCATATATGGTGGGCTGGTTGTTGCTTGCGCAACCTTTGGTTCACCAATATGGTGGGAGACAGTCACGTCTACTACTAGCAAAATGAAAATATGGTCGTGTCAGCGTGTTGCTCTTCTCGCATTTATGCCTGTGTGTAGTACGGTTTCTACGAAGGCCTTACAGGTACTTATGGGCTCCTTTGGATCTTGTGGTAATACAATCCAGTATTGCATACTTTATCTGAAGAGGCCTTCCTATAATGAATGATTGGGTGACTGATTTAGACATAGCTGGAATGAGTGCAAGTGAACGCAAAGTCGTTCTGCGTGAGTGTGTTACATCTAGACGACAATCCAGGTGGTATGAATGCGAGAATGGACGGGTCACTTTCGGGTTCATTGAGGATGTCTCGTTTGTGGAAAGAAACCCTGATTTTGGATTTAGCCTAAGTCTGGGCTTTCTTCTTACGGGACATGGTTCTCTTAACGCATTTCTGCATAAGATGGGCCTCAGTGATGTCGAATGTTGTTATTGTGGGGCAAACCTCGAAGATTGGTATCATGTTTTGTGTGAATGTCCTCTTTATGAGGACATCCGAGATCGTGATGCCATGGGGATTGTCCAAATGAATGGTGTAAGTGAGATTGGAAATATGCTTGCCACAAGTGAGCAAATTTACAGAATGAATGTGTATGCATGCGAAGTTTTTAACAGACGGCGGGCCAGACATACTGCATCATTTTTAGTGTGAATGAGTGTGATTGATTGTATGAATCCTTGTGTGAATGTTTTTTCCAATCCAACCTGCTAGGTTTTGAGTGTCTCTCCACCTTATATCACTCCGATAGCAAATTCTATTTTATATCTCGTTTTTTGTTTTGATTGCCGAATTGCAGTGTCTTTGTGGTTATTGCATCAGTGAGCATTATCTCACTCTGATAGCAAATTCTATTTTATATCTCTTTTTGTTTTGATTGCCGAATTGCAGTGTTGTGGATATTGCATCAGTGAGCATGATAGGCGCTTTGCACTTCAGAGCAATATTTACTGGCAACCAGTCCGGAGTTGGATGGAACTCAACTGGTAGTAGCTCGGCTACGAAACCTGACCAGAGGTTTTCTGGTACCACCTCTGGTTTTCAGTGCCCTCTGACAGTTGATTGAGGCTGACTTGGGTTGGCCCTTCGGGGAGTATCGTGGTGGCTGTGGTTTAATACCCATATCGCGGGTAGAGTGTTAGCTCGGCGTGAAGTTGTGTATTTCAACCGGGTGCTGTGACCCAAGGATCGGCAGAGGTATTAGATAGGCCTCGCTCTTTACCAAGGAGAAAGTTAGCCCATCCAGCATAACTTTATTTGGAACTTTTGAACCTTCAAAGGGGCGTTGACTAACGCAATGTATCAGTCCGTTGTGTTTTATGAGCACAGTGAGCTAAAGCCAACGCGGCAGCGCGTTCACGTTAACAACATCATGGATTTCTGTCTGTCAGCAACTGACTATATCCTCATCATTCAATTCATTGCATACCTCTGCTGGTTGATCGTAGTAGCATCGCTGTTAGTTAGTTATACTCATGTCTTCGTTAACATGTTGACACCGCTCATTAGTGTTGCCATGCTCTGCTACTCATGCTCTCGTCGACATGTTGATACCGCTCAGTGGTTTTCGGAAACATACGCATCGTGTTGCTGGGTCACCCTGGTCTCCCATCGAAGTACTCGCGGTCCCGTTGGCGCTTAATCAAATGTTGCTAATTGTTGGTGGCTTCTCTGTTTCGCTGTTAGCCATTCGTATTCATGTTTTCAGTAACATGTTGACATCGCTCAGTAGTGTTGCCCCGCTCTGCTACTTATGCTCTCGTCGACATGTAGATACTGCTCAGTGGTTTTCGGAAACATACGCATCGTTTCGCATAGTTATTTTAAATTGTTTCTGACTAATTTTAATTTGTAGTAAATGTGTTGTTGTTGCGTCTTCTTATGTGTTTAGGAATGGTATCATGTTGTTGTGTTTAGCATGTGCGGCAAAACTGGGGACATGTTTTGCCTCGTCACAACCTATCAAACTTAGTTTTAATGTTTTTTAATTTGGTTGATAAATTTTCCCAGGTAACTGGACTAGACATACCCTTTTGTGTCAGTCAGTTGAGAGAGGAAAAAAAATTAATTTCACAACTTAAAACAACAAAAATAAAATTATTTGCACAATCGACATTCAAACAAATGTATGCATATATAATCGTATATAATGAAGAAAAAATCAATAAACCTTAAGTTATAATTTAAATAATTTAATTGATTCTTTTCTATTTTTATGAAAATGCCGGTGTTGATGACCTCTTATTCTATAGAATTCTATTGCTATTGATACTACGAGTAGTGTTGATGTCTGCTGATTCCATGAAGATGCTTGTCTTTTCATCCCCCATTCCCATCGTCGGGGGTGTTGTGCTTCCAGCTTTGAGGCATTGACTTCCTTATATATTTGGCGTTTCTCTGCGTCGGCTTAAATGCTGTTTTATCATAGTATCTACTAAGATTATTAACACTTATATGGCTAGTAACACTATTAGTTGCCAGTTGCTTTGGGTGTTGGTTTTATTACTGGTGGTAAAGGATTGCTATGTTTCAGCCGAATTTATTTTGCTCAACTTGACCGATTTCATATTGTGATAGTGCCAACAGGATTGCACTAAGAGCTTTGTTCCACCAGGACATTATGTTTCTTTTTCACTTTTTTTCTTTTAAAATTTTAATTGTTTTCCACTGTTACTAGTCCTTTTTTCCTTTAAATTCGATTTAATATTCACTTATGACATAATAGTTTATTTTTCAATCTAATTTCTTAACAATTTTAATTGCTTTTCACTTTAATTAGTATTTTTCTTGTAAATTAAATTTAAAATTCACTTTCTACCAGGATGGCAGGATAGCCATATTAAGATAAATACGTTCACAAACTTTCTTTATATTCTTTAAAAAAAGATAAACGGTGACTATCTTTGTTTTTCCATTTTAACTTATATTTATACCTTAATTATTTGAGTCAGCAATCTACATCATGTGGTGTGGATGCATATGGGTTAGTTTTCTAAAGCAACTTGTGCTCTTCAAGTTCTTACTATTTTAATAATAAGAACTTAATATTTTTCTATTAAACGTTATAAAATTACTTTTTTTAAATTACAAGTTAAGGTTCGATAGTGAAACTATTTGAATAAGTAAATTGTTTATAAATTCACCATAAACATGCCATTTTTAATTATTACAAAACTTTAAATCAATAAACCTATAATTCTATTTTATGCTATTTTTCTAATCTCATCTATGCTTTAATCTTAGCTATCTTCCTCTTTATAATTTACTTATTTTTAATTGCCGTGTGTATTACTTGAAAGTCAATAAGACTCTATATTTGCTTAATTTTTAATGTTTCATATTGTATTTTTATATTTTTGAATTTCCTTTAAAATTTTAGTGTTAATTGAAATATTTCTAATGTAATGTTAGTTTTAAATTACTTTTTATAAACTCAATGTTCATGTTTAATGTAGTACTATAAAAGACTTACAGCCGTATTCATAAAAATATTTTAAAACAGCTTTCAAACGTTTTTTAGTTAAAATGCTTTTTAAAGTTAAAATACTCTTTAAAAACGTTGTATTCATAAACGATTTGTAAGAGTCTTGTAGTTGAAGTGAGAATACTGATGCTTTAAAGTAGTTACAGTTGTAGTTTTCGTTTGTGACTTTGATAAATAGAATGACAATTGCTTAAAAATTCAAAAAAGAAAAAAATAGGTTTGTGAATTTGATATATTGACAGGCATTTGTTTAAAATTTTGTTTACATTTAAATCAACAACAGTGTTGCCATATTTTTTAAACTATAATTTTCAGAAAAAAATCTTAATTTTTTGTGAAAAACTGGAACTAAAAAAATAACTAAAACATATATATTCAAAATGTGTGCTTTAAAATTTTAATTCTTGTATTTGAAATAAAGTTTTTAAATTAAATTAATAACAAAACAAAACAAAAACAATCGCACTCATTAACTAAAATCATTTAAATTATCAATTTATTGGAAAACTTAAAAATTTTGCTTAAAAAAATATACATTTGATATTTATATGAATGTAAATGTCATTACCAATTTTTGAGATAGTAAATTACATTCCATATAAAATAGTTTTACTCATTAATAAATCAAATTAATTTTAGTAGATTAATTTAAGAAATGTGGAGATAATTCCAAGTCTGTTCATTACAAAGGCAAGTTGCTTATGCTGTTTTATTGATTCCTGAAGCACCAGCAAATGCAGAAAGCATTTTTTCTCAAATCTGTAGTAATAAGGCTAAAATCAGAAATTCATTTTATATCAAACCTTTTGTGAAATTTTGTAATGGAAAGACTGTTTAAGAAAAATCAAACAGTCACAAATGATGAAATCTGAAAAATTAAATTATTTTTTAAACATATTTTGATCAACTTTTTTATAATTTCTGATGACTGTTTTAATTTATGCAGTTCCAATCGCTTTTCCTTGAAAAATTTTTAGTTCAAAAAATTCCACGCAAGGTGGGAATTTCTAATTTATTTCTGATTTGAGTTTTGTTAATACTTATTTGTGAAAAATACGTTATAAAACAACATAAAATAGTTTTGTAAGTAATGGAAAGTCTTCGGAATTATCTCCACGTTTCTGATCAAAAATTGCTTTCCAAAAAGTTTCAATATTATTTTCATTAAGTAAATTCAAATCACTGAAATTAATGTGGCACAATTCATCGTCAATTTCTTGTAATTCTTCTGAATGGGTGACATTAAGTAGAAAAATACACAAATTGAAAATAGTGAAATCTTGCCCATTTTTAAAATTTTCGTTGGTGCTAAAAGTTTGACACATTTTAGAAAATCATTTCCAAAATCAAACTTTTATAATAAACAATTGCAAAGCTCAACATAAAATTTCAAGCAATGTTCTCTAAAATCCATTTCATCTGATTTAAATAATTTATGCGTAAAGCTTAAAGACGTATATAGCTTGACTCCTAAATAAATGTCTTTATGATTTTTTAAGAACTTGAGATCATTTACATCAATTTCTTTGTAGTTTTCAAAGCATATGTATTCATATATATATATTGATCGTCAAGACTTGACGAATGAAAATCGAGACAAAAGAACAGGAACAACGAAAGCAACAATAATAGCAACTGCGCTACCACTTCATAAAGAAATTTTTGAAAGGGCGTGAAAAGTAGTATTAAAATGAGTAGCAGCTTCAAATATTACTTATATTTTTGCAGTAACATACAATTTATTTTATTTTTTGTATTTGATTCATTAAACTAGTAAGCATTGTTTTAATCGCAAAAACTTGAAAAAACTGGGTAAAATAAAAAAAAACTATTTTTTAGGCAAAAACTGGAAAACTGTCCACCTTCTCAAAAAACTGCCAACAAAAAGTTTATCTGCCCATATGGTAACACTGATCACAAAACACAATTATTTTCATTTGTTTATTTGTTTGTTGACATTTTAGTTTGTCACAAAATGAGAAGATTGCTCTCAATTGAGAACATGAAAATTTTAAACACCTTTGTAGGAGGTTTACAGAAGGTTTGTTCCTATTTTAAAATTCTCTCATTTGTGAAGCTGTTACAAGAGGTTTTTTCGTTATTGAACGTTTATGAATAACGTTTTTAGGCATGTGTCTTACAAAGGGCTTACAAGAAGTTTGTAACTTTGTATGAATACGGCTGTTAGTCTAAATGTACACCATAATAAATAATAATAATAATAACAATAAAAAAAAAATGCTGCAATTCTAGTCATAATGATCGCTATTCGATTCGGAATATTCACTGATATCAGAATTTGTATCTTCTTCTTCTGGGAATTCCTGTGATTCCTGTTGTCTATTACTTGTAATATCCGGCGCAATAAGGAACTTTAAAACTTAAGCGGTAAGAATTAATTAAGGGATCAGAAGAAATTAACAACATATTTATCAAATCTGTGTTTTTATTTATTCTTGAAGATTTTCGTGTATGCGACATTCGAAATCTTCTACAATCTTTATTTCTGGCTTCTTGAGCCTCTTTCTTTTAAAACGCGAACATTTAATTTTATAAACTTTAGCTTAAATAAGTGAGCACAGAATAACGCGTATAAAGCTATAGATGCGATAAAGCTAAATGTTTGATGTAGCCTCAGTAATGCTGATAATTTTTGGGTGAGGAAAGTCGCGCCTAAAATTGCATTTTTTATGCACGTAGTTACCTATTAAGTGTTAATAAGCGGTAAAAGATATGTGGTGTTGTTGTTAATGTAACAGCAATGGGAGCTGTATGTTGCTGTTTGTCCATGCATGGAGTTGATGAAGAAGTGCTGAAGGGGGAGGGGCGTTATGATGGGTCGAAGAAAACTATGCGTTTGAAAAAGTGTACCGAATGTGACGTGAGTTTTTGTTGGTACAAATATGGTGAATATTTAAAGGCCACGATGAAGTGATCTTAATATTTACAAGTGCAGCTGAGTAAAAAGAAAAATGTAATACGATAACAACAATTAGCGATTGATGGAGCGATACGATGAACTACACTCAATGAAAAATAATAATAGGTTCTAAAAATGTTTAATGTTTTCAAAACTCTAACAACAATAATGATAATTTTTTTTTTCGGAGTCACATAGCCAATAATTGATTTTTATATAAACCATTTAAATCATTTTTCCCTCTCAATGATTCGGTAAACAATGCAAAATATTTTTGTAAAGACAAAATTCATTAGTATTATTCATAGTAGCTCTTACTGACTGTGCTAAATTGCATAACAGATGCATGTCATGCAGAACAAACCATTTAATATGCGATTTCCATGGAGGTTGCACTATAGTACCGCACGAAAAAGATAAAAATAAATATGATGTGAAGTGACGAGAACCCTATACTTATTTTATTATAAAAATAGACATCATAACCTTATAAATATAAAAATTTTAAGGTAGATACAAAGCTAGTTTTTTTTAAATATTTAAAAATAGAATATTTTTAGCTTACAAAAAAATAATTATTTTTAATATAATATATAAAGATCTCGTGTCACGGTGTTCGTTACAGAACTCCTCCGAAACGGCTCGACCGATTTTCATGAAATTCTGTATGTATATTTTGTAGGTATGAGAATAGGTCGTAAAGTATATTTCAACTTCCTACTAACAGTGGGCGTGGCACCTCCCATACAACCCAAATTTGCGATATCGAATATCTTTGGAGTTATAAGCCGCTTAGCCTCGGAATTCGGTATTCGACAATTTACACGTGCCGCTTCGCAGATAAAATTTTGTGAGAGTTGGACAAGGGGGCGTGGCACCTCCCATACAACCCAAATTTGCGATATCGAATAGCTTTGGAGTTATAGGCCGCACATCCTTGGAATTCGAAATTCGACCACAATTTACACGTGGCGTTTTACTGATAAAATTTTATGGGAGTTGGACAAAGGGGCGTGGCACCTCTTATACAACCCAAATTTGCGATATCGAATAGCTTTTGAGTCAATCAAACAAAGCAAACAAAGCCTCGGAATTCAGCATTCGAACTCAATTTACACATGCAGTTTTACTAACTTTGTATGGCGTTGGACAAGGGGTCGTGTCACCTCCCATGCAACCAAAATTTGAGAAATTCTACAGCTTTTGAGTTATAGGTCGCACAGCCATGGAATTGAGTATTCGACCACAATTTACATATACAGTTTCACTGATAACATTTTATTCGCGTTTGGCAACGGGGCCGCGGCAGCAACGCGCCGGGTTTAAGCTAGTATAAACAGAAAACATAACGAGTAGATTAAATATTTTTTGGTGCACAATTTAACTAAGACACGTTTATAACAAGTGGTCTACGCATTCTGTCCAACTCTTCGTTCAAGAGATATGTCATTTTAAAAAAGTGGGGAAATCGTTAAGTTTTGAAGCAAAAAATTTCAAAATTAATATGATATGAAGTCACGAGAAGCCTATACTTTTTTATTGTAAAAACAGACATCATAACCTTATGAATATAAAAATTTGAAGGCAGATGCAAAGCTAGTTTTTTAACATTTTTAAAAATAAAAAATTTTTAGCTTTAAACATAAAATTTGTTTTTATATAATAAAAAGGTACAAATAATGGATAAAATATTTATGTACTAAGAAACTAATATAAATTCTGTTGCGCTTACAACAAGAAAAAGCGTATTTCCGTTTTTTTATCCACCCGCTCTTTTACTTTTTTTTATTTCTAAGAACCAACTCAATCTTATTATTGAGAACAATATTTTTAAGATAACTATGAATTAAAAACCCGAAAAAACTACATTCCCGTATTCTTACCGTACAATATTACAATATCTAATACATCTCTCTATTCTTCTCTTATCTTTTTATTAACTGATGAATCAGTCCCCGAGTGGTGGAGAGGTGTAACGGTGATCCCCGCGCGGGGTGCAAGCGCACTACGCCACTGTCCCACGCAACCACTGTATATTAGAACGTTCCATTTTTCTGTCTTTTTCGAAAAGGTCCCAGGACACGTTGATTTCTGATTCTACTCTTAAAAACATGAATTTTGGTATATAGCACTTTAATATTAACTAACGGTAAATAGTCGCGCAAACGGCTTAAAGGCTTTTTGGCATAAAATTTATTTTTTCTAAAAAACAAGAAATTTCTTTTTCAGTAATTCAGCATATAACTACGAAATTATTAAAACAATTGTTATCAATTTATACTTATTTAAAAGCTAATAAAATTTTTCATCTTATGCTATAAGAAACATAGCATTTTGTTCAGTACATTTTTTTTAAAACTCTTTCAAGCATTTCATGCAATGTTCTCTAAAACCCATTTCATCTGATTTAAATAATTTATGCGTAAAGCTTAAAGACGTATATACCCTTGACTCCTAAATAAATGTCTTTATGATTTTTTAAGAACTTGAAATCATTTACATCAATTTCTTTGTAGTTTTCAAAGCATATGTATTCATATATATATATATTGATCGTCAAGACTTGACGAATGAAAATCGAGACAAAAGAACAGGAACAACGAAAGCAACAATAATAGCAATTGCGCTACCACTTCATAAAGAAATTTTTGAAAGGGCGTGAAAAGTAGTATTAAAATGAGTAGCAGCTTCAAATATTACTTATATTTTTGCAGTAACATACAATTTACTTTATTTTTTGTATTTGATTCATTAAACTAGTAAGAATTGTTTTAATCGCAAAAACTTGAAAAAACTGGGTAAAATAAAAAAAAACTATTTTTTAGGCAAAAACTGGAAAACTGTCCACCTTCTCAAAAAACTGCCAACAAAAAGTTTATCTGCCCATATGGTAACACTGATCACAAAACACAATTATTTTCATTTGTTTGTTTGTTGACATTTTAGTTTGTCACAAAATGAGAAGATTGCTCTCAATTGAGAACATGAAAATTTAAAACACCTTTGTAGGAGGTTTACAGAAGGTTTGTTCCTATTTTAAAATTCTCTCATTTGTGAAGCTCTTACAAGAGGTTTTTTCGTTTTTGAACGTTTATGAATAACGTTTTTAGGCATGTGTCTTACAAAGGGCTTACAAGAAGTTTGTAACTTTGTATGAATACGGCTGTTAATCTTAATGTACACCATAATAAATAATAACTAGTATCGCCTGTGGCCGAAATTCGGCCATCTATTTCTGTAAGGTAACGAAACTCAAGTTGTTTTTCACATAATGAATTGTTATTAGTTTGCATGGAAATTCTTAATGCTTACCTTGACGCTATGAGGAAAATAGTGATAAAGGATAAAAAAGGAAGCATATATGCGTCAATAACAAAAAAATTTTCAACATATAATATTCATTTAAAGTAAATAAATAAATTAAAAGTAAAGTAAATAAGTAAGTAAAAGTAAATAAACGGTATAAAAGTATTACAAATAAATCAAGATAAAAGATAATTCCATATTAAATAAATTAATTAATGATTTAAAATTTCAGTATAAACTATATTTTTTGTAAACACCCTTTCATCGTTAGCCAAATGTTCTTGTCCATCAATATCAGAAACATAAAAGCTCAGTCTGTCAAAAGATCTTACTCGACTCGTGACAACATACAGTTGACCATGCGAGAAAACAGGTCGTCGTAACAAAATTCCTACTTTGTTGAAAGTTTGTCCCTGTGCTTTATTAATTGTCATTGCGAATGCATTGATCACTGGAAATTGCGTCCTCTGGAAATCATATGGCATTATTGTTCCAGAAAAAGTTAAATTTATGCGAGGAATCAAAATTCGCTTGCCGTGAGCGATTCCTGTCAATACTTCCCAATCGATAGCATTATTATGTAATGCTTTTATGCGCATTCTAGTGCCGTTTACCAATGCTTCCTTCGTATTCAAATTCCTTATTAATAAAACAATGCCATTTACTTTAAGTTCTAACTTATGTGGTGGCAAGCCACTAACAGACAATGTATTCAAAAATTCCACTGAATAATTGCTTGCCTCAGCTTCATTATCACAAGTAATTTTATCGTAATGTGATAAATTTTTTTATCAAATTTTTTTCAAATTCAACGAATTGAATTTCTTCTGGAAGTGCTCTCATATTTTAAGACAAAGTGACATGATGAAAAGAGGGAAATTTGCTCCAACTCGTAACACAATTTTCAATTAATATTGCATGCGTTCCATGAGGGACAACTGGTAATATTTAACGAAAATCGCCACACATAAGTACGGTTTTTCCTCCAAAAGGCTTATTTTTATTTTCTGAATTGACACATATATCTTTCAACAAAGTATCTATGCATATCATTACTTGAAGCGGACACATGAAAACTTCATCAATTAAAAGCAACGACGCCGAATTTATGTAATTAACATAGCTACTAATTGCTTTGATATTGGGTACAGTGTTTTCCATAATTTTAATTGGCAACTTAAAAGTATTATGAAGAATCCTTCCTCCAATAAACAATGTTGAAGCAATTCCGCTCAACGCAGTTGCAATACATTTTAGATTAAGAGAATTTAATTTATGAATGATAGCACTTTGAGTAAAAGATTTACCGCAACGTGCATGGGCTGTCAAACAAAATACATTTGACCTTGTATCGTGATACTGAACTTCACGTATGATACGATCAATAACATCACGCTGTTCATTATTAGCACTTCTTTAAATTTCATTAAAAAGAAAATCTCCCTCTAAAGGATCAAAAAGATCTGTGTCATCATGCTCTGGTAATGCTGTTGGTACAGGCAAACTGATCAAAGTACATGCTATATTATGTGTAATCAATATATCTTGAATATCTAACTGCGCTCGATTGAATGATATGTTTTCGTTATGACCATCTCTAACAAAATCCTCACTAAGACTTTCTTTGAATTCATTCCAAAGTGCCGTTGTCCGACAAACTGCATAACTTCTTTTTGCCATTTTTATAATTTTAAAAGTTGTTAAAATATATGTAACTTTACACAAAATTCTCTATGAAAAACACAAATACGCGCTTATAAGACCAAGAATAAATTTGAAGTGGAAGGCTCAAGCTGGATTATAACACACAAAAATATTTCGCAGAATAATGCTGCTTCAAGCTTGCCTAAAACAAAAAACCTGTACTTCCCCGTTTTGAAGTACTGCTAGTAAAGGATTTCATCAGAAACGCCAAGACAAAGTATGGATTTTTCATTGGATTTTAATTTGTTATATGGCAGCACTATATTTTATGATTTTGACATTAACGATAGGTCTTGTCAAAGCTACTTACCCTACCTCATTATTCTGCCATGATCAATGGCTTGGCGTCAAGTGTTATATGAATCAAGCAGCAGTTTTACTGTTTTTTTAACGCTGAGAGAAATTAAGAGAAAGCAACAACAACAACAAATATAATGCTACTCAGCTCTTTTTAAGTGTTTGCGTCACTCCCGCATTCTACTCTTGCTTTTGTAAGCTACAGCAGCGATGTTCAACAGAGCTTTGTCACTTTGTAGTTTCTTATTGTCCCATTGGTAAAAAAAGCGTTTTACATTTGCTCAGTTTTACCTGTCTTAATGACAATATATATGAATAAAAATTATATTGTGCAAATCTACTCGAAAATACCTATCCATCGATATAAGTATTATGTGAATATGTTGAAGGTAACATAGAAAAAGAGGGAACACAAACTTTTTGTTTGCGTATTAATATATAGATAACAATAAAAAAAAAATGCTGCAATTCTAGTCATAATTATCGCTATTCGATTCGGAATATTCACTGATATCAGAATTTGTATCTTCTTCTTCTGGGAATTCCTGTGATTCCTGTTGTCTGTTGTCAGAAGAAATTAACAACATATTTATCAAATCTGTGTTTTTATTTACTCTTGAAGATTTTCGTGTATGCGACATTCGAAATCTTCTACAATCTTTATTTCTGGCTTCTTGAGCCTCTTTCTTTTAAAACGCGAACATTTAATTTCATAAACTTTAGCTTAAATAAGTGAGCACAGAATAACGCGTATAAAGCTATAGATGCGATAAAGCTAAATGTTTGATGTAGCCTCAGTAATGCTGATCATTTTTGGGTGAGGAAAGTCGCGCCTAAAATTGCATTTTTTATGCACGTAGTTACCTATTAAGTGTTAATAAGCGGTAAAAGATATGTGGTGTTGTTGTTAATGTAACAGCAATGGGAGCTGTATGTTGCTGTTTGTCCATGCATGGAGTTGATGAAGAAGTGCTGAAGGGGGAGGGGGGTTATGTTATGATGGGTCGAAGAAAACTATGCGCTTGAAAAAGTGTACCGAATGTGACGTGAGTTTTTGTTGGTACAAATATGGTGAATATTTAAAGGCCACGATGAAGTGATCTTAATATTTACAAGTGCAGCTGAGTAAAAAGAAAAATGTAATACGATAACAACAATTAGCGATTGATGGAGCGATACGATGAACTACACTCAATGAAAAATAATAATAGGTTCTAAAAATGTTTAATGTTTTCAAAACTCTAACAACAATAATGATAATAATTTTTTTTTCGGAGTCACATAGCCAATAATTGATTTTTATATAAACCATTTAAATTATTTTTCCCTCTCAATGATTCGGTAAACAATGCAAAATATTTTTGTAAAGACAAAATTCATTAGTATAATTCATAGTAGCTCTTACTGACTTTGCTAAATTGCATAACAGACGCATGTCATGCAGAACAAACCATTTAATATGCGATTTCCATGGAGGTTGCACTATAGTACCGCACGAAAAAGATAAAAATAAATATGATGTGAAGTGACGAGAACCCTATAATTATTTTATTATAAAAATAGACATCATAACCTTATAAATATAAAAATTTTAAGGTAGATACAAAGCTAGTTTTTTTTTAAATATTTAAAAATAGAATATTTTTAGCTTACAAAAAAATAATTATTTTTAATCTATATAAATAAAAATCAAATGTCGTTCGTTGGTAATTGCATCAGTTGAGAACGGCTGAACCGATTTGGATAATTTTTTTTTTAAATGTTCATAATAGTCCAACTTAGGTTTTTACGGAAAGAAAAATTGACCACGCCCACTTTGCGCCCACTTTTTTGATTTATCTAAAATCGGAAAACGGCTGGACCGATTTGGATAATTTTTTTTTTAATGTTCATAGTAATCCAATTTAAGTTTTGTCGGAAAGAAAAATTGACCACGCCCACTTTTGCGCCCACTTTTTTCAATTTATCTAAAATCGGAAAACGGCTGGACCGATTTGGATAATTTTTTTTTCAAATGTTCGTAGTAATCCAATTTAAGTGTTTACTGAAAGAAAAATTGACCACGCCCACTTTTGCGCCCACTGTTTTGATATCTATATATATAAAATTAAGTGGCAAAACTTCCTGTTCGCATACTCCTCCTAGACGGCTTGCCCGATTTCAATGAAATTTTCAGGGGTGATTGGGGTCTGTGTGGAGGGTGCACATAAGAAATTGCATGTGTGTATCTTTGCAGGTTTTGTACCACACCCCCTTTTGTCGCCCACAAATCAATAAAAATGCTGTATTTAAGACGGTTTTGGTCGTATGAAATTAAAATTTGGTAAATAAGTTCGTATGATAACTATAATTAACTTTGAAAAAATGGGCGTGGTCACAATTCATCTACGCCTACTTTAAAGAAAATATCAAAATACTTCGAAACCATTGGTCCGATTGAGCTCAAATTTTGTAAGTACGCTTTGCTTTGAGTACGAGATGGTTTAAGGGGCAATGCCACACCCCCTTTTACCTCCCACATATAAATAAAAAATTGTTGTTATCGAATAGCTTTAGTTAGAGTTATGGGTCGCACAGCTTAGAAATTCGGTATTCGACCACAATTTAGACGTACCGTTTCTGTGATGAAATTTTATGGGAGTGGACAAGGGGGAGGGGCACCTCCGATACAACCCAAATTTGTGATATCGAATAGCTTTGAAGTTATAGGAATTCATTTTTGGAATTCAGTTTTTGACCTCAATTTACACATGCAGTTTCAATGGTTTTATTTTATGGGCGTTGGACAGGGAGGCGTGACATCTCCCTTACAACCCAAATTTGCGAAATCGTATTGCTTTGAAGTTATAGGTTGACAGCGTAAGAATTCGGTATTCGACCTAAATTTATACATGCATTTTCAATACTTACATTTTGTCGTCGTAGGGCAAAGGGGAGTGGCACTTCCCATACAACCCAACTTTGTGCTATCAAATAGTTTTAGAGTTATAAGTCGTACAACGCCGAAATTCAGTATTCGATCTCAATATACACATGCAGTTTCATTGATTCAATCTATGTTCATTGGTAAGAGGGGCGTGGCACCTCCCATTTAACGAAAATTTGCGATATTGAATATCAGCGTCAGAATTCAGTATTCGGCCCCAATTTATACATGCAGTTTCATTAATTACATTTTATGGGCGTACGACAAGGGGGCGTGAAACCTCCTATTTAACCCAAATTAGAGATATCAAATAGCATTGGGGTTATAGGTCTCACAGCTTTGGAATTCAGTATTGGACCTCAATGTACACATGCAGTTTCATTGATTGCATTTTATGAGCGTTGATCAAGGGGGAGTGGCACCTCCCATACAACGAAAATTTGTGATATCGAATAGCTTTGTAGTTCAAGGTCGCACAGCGTCGGAACTCAGTATTCGACCAAAATTTACGCTTGCATATTTACTGATAAAATTTTTTAGAGTTTGTCGGGGGGGGCGTGACACCTCCAATTTAACCCAAATTTGCGATATCGAATAGATTTGGAGTTATAGGTAACTCAGCTTCAAAATTCAGTATTCGACCTCAATGTACTCATGCAGTTTCATTGCTAAAACTTTATGGGCGTAGGGAAAAGGAGAGTGGCACCTCCCATACAATCAAAATTTGTGCTATCGAATAGTTTTGGAGTTATATGTCGCACAGTTTTGGAATTCGGTATTCGACCTCCATGTAGACATCCAGTTTAATTGATTACATTCTATTAGCGGTGATGAAGAGAGAGTGGCACTTCCTATACAACCCAAATTTGTTATATCGAATAGCTTTGTGGATATAGGTCGCACAGTCTCAGAATTCAGTATTTGACCTCAATTTAGACATGCTGTTTAACTGATAACATTTTATGGGCGTTTGAATAGGGAGAGTGGCAGCAACGCGCCGGGTTTCAGCTAGTATAATATATAAAGATCTCGTGTCACGGTGTTCGTTACAGAACTCCTCCGAAACGGCTCGACCGATTTTCATGAAATTTTGTATGTATATTTTGTAGGTATGAGAATAGGTCGTAAAGTATATTTCAACCTCCTACTAACAGTGGGCGTGGCACCTCCCATACAACCCAAATTTGCGATATCGAATATCTTTGGAGTTATAAGCCGCTTAGCCTCGGAATTCGGTAGACAATTTACACGTGCCGCTTCGCAGATAAAATTTTGTGAGAGTTGGACAAGGGGGCGTGGCACCTCCCATACAACCAAAATTTGAGAAATTCTACAGCTTTTGAGTGATAGGTCGCACAGCCATGGAATTGAGTATTCGACCACAATTTACATATACAGTTACACTGATAACATTTTATTCGCGTTTGGCAACGGGGCCGCGGCAGCAACGCGCCGGGTTTAAGCTAGTATAAACAGAAAACATAACGAGTAGATTAAATATTTTTTGGTGCACAATTTAATTAAGACACGTTTATAACAAGTGGTCTACGCATTCTGTCCAACTCTTCGTTCAAGAGATATGTCATTTTAAAAAAGTGGGGAAATCGTTAAGTTTTGAAGCAAAAAATTTCAAAATTAATATGATATGAAGTCACGAGAAGCCTATACTTTTTTATTATAAAAACAGACATCATAACCTTATGAATATAAAAATTTGAAGGCAGATGCAAAGCTAGTTTTTTAACATTTTTAAAAATAAAAAATTTTTAGCTTTAAAAATAAAATTTGTGTTTATATAATAAAAAGGTACAAATAATTTTTTTTTATTATTAAAGCTATACATTAGTACACTTAGAACTATGTTCTCTTATAGTACAAAATAATATAAAATTGAATAACAACTAGGCTTAATTGAGAATATTTGGATTGAATTTAATTTTGTTTAACTTAATTAATTTAAGGTAAAGGTAACTTAAAATGTAAGCCAAAAATTTGTTTAAAAAGAGTAAAAAGTTTTCTTTTAATACAGTGGTGGTTGAGTAGTAAATGGAAAAACAAAAATATAAAGAATTATAGATTTACAAGATATAGTAGGGAGCTGAGAAGAGAGAATAAATTAAAAATTTAAGTTGTTTGAGTAGAAAAAAAAATAAAATAGATTGCTCAAAAATTCCTCTCCTAGTAATTTCTCTTATCCTTCGATAATATATAGAATATGGCAGTGCATTCTATATTCTAATGGCATTAACGAAAAACAAATGAGATGAGTTCGGCGAGTTATGCCTAGGTACAATTAAAATATGACCTCTTCTAGACAGACAAAACTTAAGTTTTGAATAAAGATAAAGCGGTGTTTTCTCGTGAATAAGTTTATGCAGTCACCAGTTAAAGTTATTGAGTCACCACACAGTTAAATCACATCCGAGTATTGCATTTCTGTAACTAGATAAATGGTCAAATTTTCGCAAGCCGTATACATAGCGTGTGGCATAATTAAAAGCAATTTGAAGTTTTAATTGGGAGGATGAGTCAAGTTTACTGTATACTATTTCAGCATACATTATAACTGGTAAGATCAGTTGGATCACCAACTTTCGTTTTATATCAACAGGAGTTACATAAGCTGACATTCTCAAATTACGAAGGACATAATAAACTTTTTTACTACACTGTTTACATAATCAACACATGATAGAGACGAATTAATATGGAAACCAAGATTTACAATTTTTGACACAACAGTAAGCTTATTTGTTCCAATAAACAAATCCGGGACATCATTTGAACAATTTTTATTCTTACAAATAGGAAGAACATACGACTTTAATGCATTTAGTTGAAGACCATTGCTACTGGCCCAATTATTAATACTGCTAAGATCTTCATTCAATCTACAGCAAAGATCTTCAAGAAGCGAAGTTTGACGTGACAAATACAGCTGTACATCATAAGCATGCATAAGCATGAACAGATGCATGTTTGCACACACAGAAAATATCATTTATAAACAATGAAAACAAAAGAGGACCTAGTATGGATCCTTGTGGAACACCACTTAAGACTAGTTTATACTGAGAAGACAATTGACCAACATTGACTTTTTGAGTCCTATTTAGCAAATAATTAGACATCAGATTGACGGCACTATCACAAAACCCAAACAAAGTCTTAAGCTTATGACACAAGTATTGATGATTAACTTTATCAAATATAATGGATAAAATATTTATGTACTAAGAAACTAATATAAATTCTGTTGCGCTTACAACAAGTGGCCTACGGTGTTTGTGCAGGAGTTTTCATTTAAAGGAAAGTAAAAAAACCGTGATATAAACAAGCGAAAAGGCTTATTTTCCCATACAAATTTTTGTAACTTCTGTTCCACTTGAACTATCGGTATGAAATAGAAGGAAGATATGCCACCCAATAGCCTTAATTCTAACTTTCGAATGATTCCGTGCCCTCAAACCCGAGTTACAGATTTATCTCCGTCTAACTAGGCCATTCGAAACACTGTGCACCGCACCGAAACCAAAGCTTCGCGTCGAGCCGTCGAACGTCGAACGTCACACCACCAACAACACTAACCGTCGCACCAACACCACAGCTTTGCGCCGTTTCGTCAACCGCCCCACACCTGCAGCTTCGCTCCATGGTCAAGCCAAGAATTTTTTACCGGACAAACACGATGGAGGAGCCCTACAAAGCAAACATCGTCAGACGACAAGACGAATCAGCAAAGAAACTATATTGGGTCAAAAGCCAGAAAAAAATTAACCTTAACTATTTTAAAAAAAAGTGTTCGCTATGACCTGATCCGCAGTAAGCGTATTTTCGTTTTTTTATCCACCCGCTCTTTTACTTTTTTTATTTCTAAGAACCAACTCAATCTTATTATTGAGAACAATATTTTTAAGATAACTATGAATTAAAAACCCGAAAAAAACTACATTCCCGTATTCTTACCGTACAATATTACAATATCTAATACATCTCTCTATTCTTCTCTTATCTTTTTATTAACTGATGAATCACTCCCCGAAGTGGTGGAGAGGTGTAACGGTGGTCCCCGCGCGGGGTGCAAGCGCACTACGCCACTGTCCCACGCAACCACTGTATATTAGAACGTTCCATTTTTCTGTCTTTTTCGAAAAGGTCCCAGGACACGTTGATTTCTGATTCTACTCTTAAAAACATGAATTTTGGTATATAGCACTTTAATATTAACTAACGGCTTAAAGGCTTTTTGGCATAAAATTTATTTTTTCTAAAAAACAAGAAATTTCTTCTTCAGTAATTCAGCATATAACTACGAAATTATTAAAACAATTGTTATCAATTTATACTTATTTAAAAGCTAATAAAATTTTTCATCTTATGCTATAAGAAACATAGCATTTTGTTCAGTACATTTTTTTTAAAACTCTTTCAAGCATTTCAAGCAATGTTCTCTAAAACCCATTTCATCTGATTTAAATAATTTATGCGTAAAGCTTAAAGACGTATATACCTTGACTCCTAAATAAATGTCTTTATGATTTTTTAAGAACTTGAAATCATTTACATCAATTTCTTTGTAGTTTTCAAAGCATATGTATTCATATATATATATTGATCGTCAAGACTTGACGAATGAAAATCGAGACAAAAGAACAGGAACAACGAAAGCAACAATAATAGCAATTGCGCTACCACTTCATAAAGAAATTTTTGAAAGGGCGTGAAAAGTAGTATTAAAATGAGTAGCAGCTTCAAATATTACTTATATTTTTGCAGTAACATACAATTTATTTTATTTTTTGTATTTGATTCATTAAACTAGTAAGCATTGTTTTAATCGCAAAAACTTGAAAAAACTGGGTAAAATAAAAAAAAACTATTTTTTAGGCAAAAACTGGAAAACTGTCCACCTTCTCAAAAAACTGCCAACAAAAAGTTTATCTGCCCATATGGTAACACTGATCACAAAACACAATTATTTTCATTTGTTTATTTGTTTGTTGACATTTTAGTTTGTCACA
Source organism: Dichetophora obliterata (assembly GCA_963920525.1). NCBI lineage: Eukaryota > Metazoa > Arthropoda > Insecta > Diptera > Sciomyzidae > Dichetophora > Dichetophora obliterata. The sequence goes on from OY986436.1 coordinate 131,770,835, forward strand.
AAATGAGAAGATTGCTCTCAATTGAGAACATGAAAATTTAAAACACCTTTGTAGGAGGTTTACAGAAGGTTTGTTCCTATTTTAAAATTCTCTCATTTGTGAAGCTCTTACAAGAGGTTTTTTCGTTTTTGAACGTTTATGAATAACGTTTTTAGGCATGTGTCTTACAAAGGGCTTACAAGAAGTTTGTAACTTTGTATGAATACGGCTGTTAATCTTAATGTAAACCATAATAAATAATAATAATAATAATAAAAAAAAATGCTGCAATTCTAGTCATAATGATCGCTATTCGATTCGGAATATTCACTGATATCAGAATTTGTATCTTCTTCTTCTGGGAATTCCTGTGATTCCTGTTGTCTGTTGTCAGAAGAAATTAACAACATATTTATCAAATCTGTGTTTTTATTTATTCTTGAAGATTTTCGTGTATGCGACATTCGAAATCTTCTACAATCTTTATTTCTGGCTTCTTGAGCCTCTTTCTTTTAAAACGCGAACATTTAATTTCATAAACTTTAGCTTAAATAAGTGAGCACAGAATAACGCGTATAAAGCTATAGATGCGATAAAGCTAAATGTTTGATGTAGCCTCAGTAATGCTGATAATTTTTGGGTGAGGAAAGTCGCGCCTAAAATTGCATTTTTTATGCACGTAGTTACCTATTAAGTGTTAATAAGCGGTAAAAGATATGTGGTGTTGTTGTTAATGTAACAGCAATGGGAGCTGTATGTTGCTGTTTGTCCATGCATGGAGTTGATGAAGAAGTGCTGAAGGGGGAGGGGCGTTATGATGGGTCGAAGAAAACTATGCGTTTGAAAAAGTGTACCGAATGTGACGTGAGTTTTTGTTGGTACAAATATGGTGAATATTTAAAGACCACGATGAAGTGATCTTAATATTTACAAGTGCAGCTGAGTAAAAAGAAAAATGTAATACGATAACAACAATTAGCGATTGATGGAGCGATACGATGAACTACACTCAATGAAAAATAATAATAGGTTCTAAAAATGTTTAATGTTTTCAAAACTCTAACAACAATAATGATAATAATTTTTTTTTCGGAGTCACATAGCCAATAATTGATTTTTATATAAACCATATAAATCATTTTTCCCTCTCAATGATTCGGTAAACAATGCAAAATATTTTTGTAAAGACAAAATTCATTAGTATAATTCATAGTAGCTCTTACTGACTGTGCTAAGTTGCATAACAGACGCATGTCATGCAGAACAAACCATTTAATATGCGATTTCCATGGAGGTTGCACTATAGTACCGCACGAAAAAGATAAAAATAAATATGATGTGAAGTGACGAGAACCCTATACTTATTTTATTATAAAAAAAAACATCATAACCTTATAAATATAAAAATTTTAAGGTAGATACAAAGCTAGTTTTTTTTTAAATATTTAAAAATAGAATATTTTTAGCTTACAACAAAATAATTATTTTTAATATAATATATAAAGATCTCGACCAAATTTGCGATATCGAATAGCTTTGGAGTTATAGGCCGCACATCCTTGGAATTCGAAATTCGACCACAATTTACACGTGGCGTTTTACTGATAAAATTTTATGGGAGTTGGACAAAGGGGCGTGGCACCTCTTATACAACCCAAATTTGCGATATCGAATAGCTTTTGAGTCAATCAAACAAAGCAAACAAAGCCTCGGAATTCAGCATTCAAACTCAATTTACACATGCAGTTTTACTGATAACTTTGTATGGCGTTGGACAAGGGGGCGTGTCACCTCCCATGCAACCAAAATTTGAGAAATTCTACAGCTTTTGAGTTATAGGTCGCACAGCCATGGAATTGAGTATTCGACCACAATTTACATATACAGTTTCACTGATAACATTTTATTCGCGTTTGGCAACGGGGCCGCGGCAGCAACGCGCCGGGTTTAAGCTAGTATAAACAGAAAACATAACGAGTAGATTAAATATTTTTTGGTGCACAATTTAACTAAGACACGTTTATAACAAGTGGTCTACGCATTCTGTCCAACTCTACGTTCAAGAGATATGTCATTTTAAAAAAGTGGGGAAATCGTTAAGTTTTGAAGCAAAAAATTTCAAAATTAATATGATATGAAGTCACGAGAAGCCTATACTTTTTTATTATAAAAACAGACATCATAACCTTATGAATATAAAAATTTGAAGGCAGATGCAAAGCTAGTTTTTTAACATTTTTAAAAATAAAAAATTTTTAGCTTTAAAAATAAAATTTGTTTTTATATAATAAAAAGGTACAAATAATTTTTTTTTTATTATTAAAGCTATACATTAGTACACTTAGAACTATGTTCTCTTATAGTACAAAATAATATAAAATTGAATAACAACTAGGCTTAATTGAGAATATTTGGATTGAATTTAATTTTGTTTAACTTAATTAATTTAAGGTAAAGGTAACTTAAAATGTAAGCCAAAAATTTGTTTAAAAAGAGTAAAAAGTTTTCTTTTAATACAGTGGTGGTTGAGTAGTAAATGAAAAAACAAAAATATAAAGAATTATAGATTTACAAGATATAGTAGGGAGCTGAGAAGAGAGAATAAATTAAAAATTTAAGTTGTTTGAGTAGAAAAAAAAATAAAATAGATTGCTCAAAAATTCCTCTACTAGTAATTTCTCTTATCCTTCGATAATATATAGAATATGGCAGTGCATTCCATATTCTAATGGCATTAACGAAAAACAAATGAGATGAGTTCGGCGAGTTATGCCTAGGTACAATTAAAATATGACTTCTTCTAGACAGACAAAACTGAAGTTTTGAATAAAGATAAAGCGGTGTTTTCTCGTGAATAAGTTTATGCAGTCACCAGTTAAAGTTATTGAGTCACCACACAGTTAAATCACATCCGAGTATTGCATTTCTGTAACTAGATAAATGGTCAAATTTTCGCAAGCCGTATACATAGCGTGTGGCATAATTAAAAGCAATTTGAAGTTTTAATTGGGAGGATGAGTCAAGTTTACTGTAGTTACATAAGCTGACATTCTCAAATTACGAAGGACATAATAAACTTTTTTGACTACACTGTTTACATGATCAACACATGATAGAGACGAATTAATATGGAAACCAAGATTTACAATTTTTGACACAACAGTAAGCTTATTTGTTCCAATAAACAAATCCGGGACATCATTTGAACAATTTTTATTCTTACAAATAGGAAGAACATACGACTTTAATGCATTTAGTTGAAGACCATTGCTACTGGCCCAATTATTAATACTGCTAAGATCTTCATTCAATCTACAGCAAAGATCTTCAAGAAGCGAAGTTTGACGTGACAAATACAGCTGTACATCATAAGCATGCATAAGCATGAACAGATGCATGTTTGCACACACAGAAAATATCATTTATAAACAATGAAAACAAAAGAGGACCTAGTATGGATCCTTGTGGAACACCACTTAAGACTAGTTTATACTGAGAAGACAATTGACCAACATTGACTTTTTGAGTCCTATTTAGCAAATAATTAGACATCAGATTGACGGCACTATCACAAAACCCAAACAAAGTCTTAAGCTTATGACACAAGTATTGATGATTAACTTTATCAAATATAATGGATAAAATATTTATGTACTAAGAAACTAATATAAATTCTGTTGCGCTTACAACAAGTGGCCTACGGTGTTTGTGCAGGAGTTTTCATTTAAAGGAAAGTAAAAAAACCGTGATATAAACAAGCGAAAAGGCATATTTTCCCATACAAATTTTTGTAACTTCTGTTCCACTTGAACTATCGGTATGAAATAGAAGGAAGATATGCCACCCAATAGCCTTAATTCTAACTTTCGAATGATTCCGTGCCCTCAAACCCGAGTTACAGATTTATCTCCGTCTAACTAGGCCATTCGAAACACTGTGCACCGCACCGAAACCAAAGCTTCGCGTCGAGCCGTCGAACGTCGAACGTCACACCACCAACAACACTAACCGTCGCACCAACACCACAGCTTTGCGCCGTTTCGTCAACCGCCCCACACCTGCAGCTTCGCTCCATGGTCAAGCCAAGAATTTTTTACCGGACAAACACGATGGAGGAGCCCTACAAAGCAAACATCGTCAGACGACAAGACGAATCAGCAAAGAAACTATATTGGGTCAAAAGCCAGAAAAAAAAATTAACCTTAACTATTTAAAAAAAAAGTGTTCGCTATGACCTGATCCGCAGTAAGCGTATTTCCGTTTTTTTATCCACCCGCTCTTTTACTTTTTTTATTTCTAAGAACCAACTCAATCTTATTATTGAGAACAATATTTTTAAGATAACTATGAATTAAAAACCCGAAAAAATTACATTCCCGTGTTCTTACTGTACATTATTACAATATCTAATATATCTCTCTATTCTTCTCTTATCTTTTTATTAACTGATGAATCACTCCCCGAAGTGGTGGAGGGGTGTAACGGTGATCCCCGCGCGGGGTGCAAGCGCATTACGCCACTGTCCCACGCAACCACTGTACATTAGAACGTTCCATTTTTCTGTCTTTTTCGAAAAGGTCCCGGGACACGTTGATTTCTGATTCTACTCTTAAAAACATGAATTTTGGTATATAGCACTTTAATATTAACTAATGGTAAATAGTCGCGCAAACGGCTTAAAGGCTTTTTGGCATAAAATTTATTTTTTCTAAAAAACAAGAAATTTCTTCTTCAGTAATTCAGCATATAACTACGAAATTATTAAAACAATTGTAATCAATTTATACTTATTTAAAAGCTAATAAAATTTTTCATCTTATGCTATAAGAAACATTGCATTTTGTTCAGTACATTTTTTTGTCAAAAATGAAATTTTGATTAAAATTTTTTCGCAAATTTGATAACTTCAACTCACATTACCACACGTAACAAGAGCATGATGAAAAAGTTTTTAATTATGTAAATTTCGTATTTTGAGGAATTTAACGGCAAAAATTTTGATGTATAATTCGAAGATATATGATGCGGTTTCTTTTTCAAAAAGCAACACAACTGCACAGTGAATTTTTTCGAAAAATATTCTATTTTATTTTTATTAAACGTAGCTACATAAGTATTTACGTAAGTAACCATAAGAAAAAAAATTAAAATACATTAGTTCAAATGCAAAAGTTACATGCAAAATACTGAAGAATAAATGACGTGTTTTTTCAAAATATGCATTTTTAACCAAAAAGCTTTTAAGCCGATTGCGCGACTATTTGCCGTTAGTTAATTTAAAGTGTTATATATCAAAATTCATGTTTTTAAGAGTAGAATCAGAAATCCACGTGTCCCGGGAACTTTTCGAAAAACGTTCAAAAAGTGGGACGGTCTACTGTACATACACAAAGCAGCTAACAGCCAAGCATATGACAACTACACACACTCAACATACGAAAAGCAGACAACAGCCAAGCATATGACATCCACACACACAGCATACGCAAATCAGCCGACAGCCAAGAATACGACAAGTGCCATGCACTGCTAGTGCGTGATAGTAAATTCCCACCATGTTTTCAACCGAGAGTGATAAGAGTGCGCAGTTGTGTAGACTTATGGCGTTTTCTTTTCTCGCGATAATGTTGCATTTATTCTGCCCTGCTCCGGGGTTGTCAAATTTTCGCGTTCTTTTCTCAGCATATTTATAGAGTTGCGTGTTATTTTCTCAAAATATTGCACTCTGATCCGGCAAAGGTGCGACATTTTCACGATGCAACATTATCACGAGAAAAGAAAACTCTATAACAGTGAGCGCTGCCCAGCGGATTTTTATGTATCGTTTGTGATTTAAAAATAAAGATTTTGTTATAATTGATGTAAATTTTATTATTTAGCTGATTTGTGACAGGGTTGCATTTCTCTTGTTCTGTTCTCATATGAAAAATGCGACATTTTCGCAGGGAGTATGACAATATTTTCGTAATGTTGCCATATAATGAGGTGACATTTTTATCGAGAAAAGAAAACGCCATTAGACACGGCCCGAACCAAGTAGATGCCATTTACTGACGCTCTCATTATACAGATCGTTACTAATACCTGTAGTCGTAGTTTGATCTAAATTTTATTGTTTAAATCTGACTTTTTACGTCGGTTTTTGTCGGTCGGAAATACGAAGTAGTTTTATTTGAAATTTTCACGTCGGCTTCGGTCGGTCGGAAATCCGAAGCGCTCTTTCTTTTGTTCAGACTTTTTACGTCGGCTTTGGTCGGTCGGAAAACCGAAGTGCTCTTCTTTTTCGGACTTTTTTACGTCGGCTTCGGGCGGTCGGAAATCCGAAGTGTTTTTTTTTAATTCGTCCCAGGGATCGTAACTATTAACCCTTTTTTCCAAAAATAGCAGAAATAATAGTTTTTTGTGACTTTTATTTTTTATCATAAAATTTAACTATTACTTTCTACCGTTTATTTTTGCTGATATGTAATAATTATTTGCTACTATTTTTTTTTCCTAGAAAAATAAATTTTTGTTTTCTAGCAGAAATAAATAGCAACTACTCTGTATCGAAAACTATGAATGCTATGATAATGAAATCCGATATATGAGGCCATGGCATGATAATCTACATATTATGATAATTTGGACGGGCCACGACTATTTTTTAAGGAACATAACAATCACCCCTATTATGTAAGTCAACGTCGACACGTCGACGACGACACATTGCGAATTGGTATTAGCTTTGTCAATATTGATGTTTATCGATAACTTTTGTCACATTTTTGGTATTGGCTAAACAACATTGATGTCGGCGTCGACGTGAAACAGCACTAATTCTGTCGACACTGTTTGTGTAGTTGACAGGCACAACGACACATTCTTTTTAAACGCAAAAGCAGTTGCAGTTAAAAAAATTTGTAAGTAAAATTAATTGTTTTCCTTAAATATGCTGTGAATTTGCTTAATTTGTGAAAAAACATTTAGGAAATGGTGAAATTAACAAATTCAGGGCAGTTTGCGATGTTAGTTGCCGAAATGGGGAAAAGTCTCGCCAAAGGATTCAACAGAGGAACGATTCCCGCAAACTTCAAAGATCAATGGATAAAAATATCAACCAAATTGAATGGTTTGGGGCTACGACTAAGAGACTTTGATGGTTGGCAAAAGGTAACAAATATAAACAGTTAATGTTTCTTTTTGTACCTACATTTATTTTATTTGAAGGTTTGGTGAGATTTGAAATGTAAAGTAAAAAAAAATAGTACACAATAAAGCAGAGAATCGTGCAACAGGTGGTGGAATTAATAAGCAAATGCCTCTTAGCCCACTCGAAGAAGAGGTCGCCAATCTTCTCCAATTCGGAAAGCAACTTAATCCACAAGGTGTGGCCCTGGAAGTAGTGGTTGCTGTTGACGAAGTTGCAGAAACTGCTGTGGAAGAAGACCAGGATATAGCTTCATATATTCAATATGATGCTTTAGAGACTGATCTTGAAGTTATTCCGGAAGAACAAATTTTGGAATCAGCAAATGAAACTTTATTGCACAGTTTAGAACCAGATCCACCTTCGAGTACAAAAAGAACACGAAATAACTAGCGAAGACAACGGTCAAGCTTACTTGAAAAGCATGACGCAATGCAGGAGCGTGTGTTGACACAAATGCCCAATACTGTCACAGAAATGTCTTCCAGTCTAATTTCTATCCAAAATAGCTTAAAAGAACATCACGGTACCAAAGAAAATTGCTGCATGTAGAATAAAAAAAAAATCAAAATAATGAAAAGGCAACCGGAAAGAGAAAAAGACTTGAAATGAAACTAAAGAAGATAAATGCAAAAAAAAAAAGAATTACAGGTCCTCGACGCACAATGTTTACATTGATGTATTTACCTTTTTTTTATATAGTATGTTTTGAAAAACTTTTTGATTTTTGTTTTGATATATTTAATTTAATGAACTGTGTTTTTTACTTTTTAATATTTATTTTCTTCATTGCTTTGAGTTTGTAAATAATTTACAAAAAGCTTTGTTTTATTTGTTCACGTATTTGTGAAACTTCAAAATTTTGAAAGTTATCTGCACTCTCAACTTCGAAATTTTCCTCATTATTTTCAGCATTTATTAGTGTATCATCGTTTAAACCAACTGAATTAAACATGATGCAAATGTTATGCAAGGCAGTACAAACGTTGGCTATTTTTGTGGCTTTAACAGGCTGATAATGCAACTGGCGAGCGCCTAGTAAGCAGCGAAATCGGTTTTTGAGTACGCCAATGGTTCTTTTTACAATGTTTCGAGATTTAGCATGTTTGCTGTTGAACATTGCCTCGGCACTTCTTTCCGTAGCTGACCGATAAGGTGTCATTAAATATGGCTCCAAAGGATACCCAGCATCACCTGTACAATAACGATTTTGTTGTTAAATGTTTTGAATAAAACTTAAAATTTGCATTTTCGTTACCTAAAAGCCAACAGTTTCGCTCACCAGCTTCGGAGCGTTCGCGTAAAACTAGTTTCGCAGAGCTAATATTCCATATAAGAGAGTCGTGAGATGAACCTGCATATCGAGCATCAAAAAATCGTATCCTCATTTTGTGATCCTAAATCTGAAAGTAAAATTAATTAAATCTAACAAATTTTATTAACTAAAAGCGCTATTATCACACAATCATTGCATTTAAGCTGAAAAATCCTTTTCTATTGTAATTTTGTAAGATTTTTATCTGCTTTATTAGGTGCTGCAATCTTTATGTGCGTTCCATCTATGGAGCCAATAACTCCAGGAAATCCTGTTGTTATAATTTATTTAAAGGATCGTTTTTATTTTTTATAGCGGCAGAGTTTGCCTTCGCTATAGACTGCAGTGTTTGCCGACTTGAACTATGTCCAAGGCAAACAGAGACGTTTAAAATAAACTGAACAAGGCAGAGATCTGCCAGCTTGTGTGGTTAATTAAAGTCTGATTTATTGTTGGCCATCTCGGCTCTTTTATAACATTTTTACAAAACTTACTTAGTAGTCTTAACCTATGGTCATACTTCTCTAGTTAATTAATATAATTATAACCTATGTTGCGTTTCGTTCTTGCATATTGAATTTGAATCATCGAAAGGATTCAAATTACATATTTTTGGTTTGACGAATGATAATTTGGCACGGTCAACAATATTGAGTGAGTAATAAAAATATTCGCATGCACTGAGTGCAGCACACGCCGATAATGCAGTGCTAACTTATTAGTCACTCAATATGTTGCTGTTTATAACAACGAAACTTAGGGTCGGCAGTGTGTATAACGAGAGCACACTACACCCTCATCCTTAAGAGAAAAATTAGGGGTTACAATGATTTTTCTTAAACGCGTCATCTATTCTCAAAATATATATAATAAAATAGTATTAAAATATGATAAATATATATTATGATATAGTGTAATATAATATTTGTTTTTTTTTCAATGTATTTGACTAATTATCTTGCTAAAGTATTAAATTATTGCCTTATATGGTTTTAGTTGGTTATTGTGTATTTTCTTATGTACTCCATTATAATCTATTACAGTATTAACTCCTAATCTATCTAATATTCTAAATGGGCCCTTATACGGTAATTGTTGTTTATTTCTATCTTCTATTTTAAGTAAAACTAAATCTCCTATTCCTGCTCTTAGTGTATTTGTGTAGTCTAAATTCTTATTAGTACGCTTTTGTTTAGCTCGTATGAGCATTTCTTTTGCCTTATTTAGAGCAAAATTCAACCTAGTACGCATCTCGCTCAGGTAACTTTCGAAATCATAGAACTTTGTTTGTGAATTGTAAATGTCATTTGGTAATGACGCTAGTTTTCCGTATACTAATTCATGTGGTGTGTATCCTGTGTCTATGTGTGGGGTCGTGTTGTACGTAAATGTGAAGTATGGGATCCACTTGTCCCATTCGTGGTCAGTAGCTGTTGTCAACAAAATTCGTTTAGCACCCTGTGGTTTCTTTCGAGAGAGCCTATTGTCTGGTGATGGTATGGTGTCGAAAATATTTATTCGATCTTCAAAAGCTTGCATATTTTGCGCATTAGTTCATTTTTGAATTCAGTGCCGTTGTCTGATTTCAACACCTGAAAGTGGCCATATTTTAGAATTACTTGCTCAACCAATGTTCTTGCAACAGTGTCTGCGTCTTTTGTCGACATTGGGTGTGCAATTACAAATTTTGTCAGTTCGCATTGTATTGTCAGTATGTAGCGGTACTCGTTTGAAATTCGTAATGGTCCTACAGTGTCAATTGACAATGTCTGAAAACTATTGCTAGGGGTATCTGTTAGCGTGAGTGGTTCTTTTGTGTGAAGTGTTTGTTTACTTTTTGCACATATATCACAGCGTGACACAAAGTTCTTTACCATCTTACCCATGTTTTTCCAAACATATCTTTGTTTTAGTTTTATTAATGTTTTTCTGACACCTAGGTGGCCTGTGTTATGGTAATCATTGATTAGTTTGAATTTCGTAAGGTCATCTTGTACTCTTTTTGGTGGGTCATAAATTAGTATTTTTAATTGAGGACTTTGAGGATTTTTTCCTTTTTGAATATTTTGTTGTATCTTTGTATAAGCTTCTTTAAATTCTTTATTTGTATACAATTTGAATATTTTATCATTGTTGGCTAGCGCTAGTTCTTCAATATTCTCATTTTTCATTTTAGATATCAGTTTCTTCAAAATCGAATCTAGATTCGTTGAATTATCGCTGTATCCCGCATGCATTTTTAAATTATTATGTTTAGATCTTAGCTTCTCCGAAAACGAAACTGGTTTCGATGGATTATCGCTACGTGCACTATATTACTTTCAATATATATTTTATTTTCATTATTTTTGGCCGTATAAAATTTTAAATTTTTCATATTCTTGACGTCACTAATGGATGCACAATCCCATATCAGAAGTTGATCAGACTTCTGGGTATTGTCACCATCTACAAAGATTTTTTCATTGCTATTATCAATTGCCTCATTATTTTTAATGGCTTCTTTATTTGCCATGCCTCTTGTAATAATTAACGATCTTTTTATCTTGTCATCGTTTTCTTGTGGTATCATTTCTTTTAAAGTTTCAGAGTCTAGTTGGATTCTTGAGAGTACGTCTGCGTTAGTGTTCATGCTACCTTTTTTGTATATTCTTAGTCATAGTCATAGTCACATAGATCGAGTCGAATCATAGTCATTTTTGAGGAAGGGTTTTTGTGAGAAAATAACGAGATTAGTGGTCTGTGGTCAGTTATAACAGTGAATTTTCTACCGTAAAGGTATGGTTTGAAGAAGTTTATTCCCCAGTGTATAGCTAATAATTCTTTCTCAATAACTGGTTTATTCAAGTCATGCTTTTGCAAAGATTTGCTGGCATAAGATATTGGTAAATCTTTCCCTATTTCGCCTTGCGATAGTACAGCGCCTAAGGCATAATTTGAAGCATCAGTCGTTAGAATGAACGGCTTGTCAAAATCTGGGTATTGTAATACAGGTGGAGTTATTAATTTTTCTTTCAATGTGTGGAAAGCTATTTGATGTTCTTCCGACCACGTAAACCTTGTGCCTTTCTTTAAGAGTGTGTTTAGGCTCTTTGCAATATCTGCGAAGTTTGGAATGAATTTTCTATAGTAGTTGCAGAATGCAACGAATCGCCTAACGTCATCTGCGTTTTTCGGAGTTGGATAATTTTTTACAGTATCGTATTTAGCTGGGTCGGTTCTGACTCCTTCACTTGTGATAAGATGTCCTAAATATACTACTTCAGGACGTAAAAAACAACATTTAGCCGCATTTAATTTCAAATTATGTCTTTGAAGTCTTTCTAATACTTTTATTAGATTTTGGTTGTGGTGATTTATGCTACATCCATGGATATTATGTCATCCACGTAAAGAAAAGCATTTGATTCCAAGTCTGCGAGTGCAATAGTGAGCATCCGTTGGAAACTGTTTGAAGAGATCTTTAGTCCAAAAGGTAGTCGTTTAAATTGAAAATGTCCGTTTGTCCTAGAAAAAGCTGTCAAGGGTCGTGATTCGTTCTCTAGTTCAATTTGATGAAATGAACTGGTCATATCGAGTGTTGAGAACCATTTCGCTCTACCTAATTTGTCTAGAATATCTTCTAATCTCGTTAAAGGGAACTTGTCATTGACAATTTTGTCGTTTAACTTTCTAAAGTCTACTACAAGTCTCCATTTCTTTTTGTCCGCCGTGTTCTTTTTTGGTACCAGAAGGAGTGGAGCATTGTATGGACTGAGCGATGGTTCGATAATATCGTCCTTCAGCATTTTCTGAACTTGTTCATTTATCACGTCTGTTTGAATGTGTGGCAGTCTGTAATTTTTTATGTATACTGGTATGTTGTCTGTTGTCGTGATGTTTTGTTTATAAAAATTATTAGTTGTTAGAGGTTCGTTATCTAGGTGGAATACGTCTTGATATTTTTTGAAAATAGTATGTAGTTCGTCTTTAATTTTTGTGTCATTACATTGTATGTCTAATGTTTCCAAGATCTTACTTAAACGTTTTTGTGAGTGTGTATGTTTCTTGTTATTATAATTCAAAATTGCGTATTTGTCCAAAGAATCAGTTTCCAACTCAATACCATTTAATATTACTTCGTCATTTGTTGTATTTAAAATTTTTAAGTGTGTCATGCCGTTTTTCGGAGCTATTGAATTACTGAGAAAAATACCTTCTTGTATCTCTTTATTAAAAATCACCTTATCTTCGGTTAGTTGTAATCTGATCGGTTGAATAATTTCTGTTCTTGGTGGTACTTTTATTATTAGTGTGTTATGTGATTTCGAGTGCATTGGTAATATTATATGTGACTCATTAATTAAAATTTAAATAACGAATGTTTCATAGTCAATTTTGCAAAGAAACTTATTCAGAAAATCTCTGCCTAATATACCATCGGTTTCGATTGGAAATTCTGAATTTACCAATTGAAACTCATGTTCGCAAGATTCCTCTCCAAAATTAAGTTTTAGATTTATGCTACCTAATGAAAAAATTTGTTCGTTTGTAATACCAGCTAACTTGCATTTTTCGTCTGGGTTATAAAAATCGTCATTCAGTTTTTTACTAAGCTTGCATAAAGAAATGTCAGCACCTGTGTCAATGAGAAAAGTCATTATGTTGTTCTTGTATTTTATTTTTATAAAATTAGAATTTTTATCCGAGATTTTAAAAATCTTTACTTTTGGCTGTCTGGAAAAACCGTGTCTTCCGAGCCTTGGTAGTTTCCCTCATTATGTATTATGCGTATGTTTCTGTTTGTTTGGTTATTTGTGTATCTGTTGCCATTATAGTTGCTGTTGTTGTTTTGATTTCTGTTTTGGTTGCTGTTTCTGTCTTGGTTAGAACGATTAATGTTGTTACGGTCTCTATTGACGTTGTTGTTGTGGTTCAAATTTCTGTCATAGTAATCGTTTTGATTGTAATTTTGGTTGAAATTATTGTTATATCTTCTGGGTTCATTGTGCCTATTGTTTGAATGGAATGAATTGAAATTTCGTTGTGTGCTTAAATTCTGTCTCATATTACTGCGGTTATTGACATTGTATCGATGTTGGTTAAATGACCGCTGAAAGTGCATGATTGCATTTGGCGAAGTCATTGACTCATTTTCTAGTTCGAGTGCTAATTCTGTTGCTTCTAATAAATCTTTTGGTCGCGCCGCGTAAATGGTTGTTTTTAAGTTTTCATTCAGTCCCTTTTTAAATGCATCGAGTGCGATTTTGTTATTGCATTTTATTATGAAGTTCTTCTCGGCTTCTGTCGCTTGCGTTCCTAAACTTTCAACTCCTAGTCTGTTTAAACCTTCTATTATATTTAGTAATTGTTCTTTGTAGGTGTTTATTCGTAAGTTCCGTTGTTGTAAATTATTAAGTCTAGTCTGTAGTTGAGCTATGGTTGTGTTGTCTTTGTATCTAGCTTTCAACTGTTGTTTTAAAATTTCAAAACTTGATGGCTTCAAATAGCTACCCAATGAGGTGCGCACATTAGCTGTGAATTTTGCATGGTAAACATACTGTAAAAAATCTAGTTTACCTTCACTACTTAATGTTTTATTTCCTAATTCAGCTGTAATGAGAAAACTATCTAACTCATTAAAGTTGCCTGAAAACGTCGGCAATGCCTTTGAGGCAGTTTCTAAACTAAAGGATGCCATTATTGGTGTTTGTTCTGTATCAGATTTTTCTTCTTCTTCTTCTTCTTGTTCTTCTTCTAATTTATTATGGTCTTCAGCTGTTTTAAGTTGTTCTAAAATTATTTTTTGGGAATTTAAATTAATGTTACTGAACTCTAATTTTAAAGCTATCTTTATTTTGAATTGCTAATAAGTCAAATTGTTCTTTTAAATTTTCTAGCTGTTGCTGTTTGGATATTAATGTAGCTCTTGTGTAGCCTCTGGCATAACTTTTTCTTATATTTTTATAAATTCTTTCTACCTCTTTCATTATTTTTTCCATTTGTGGTGTATTTTATAATGTAACTACAACTATAAAAACAAGACATATTATTCCAATAATGTTAATTGTGTCGGTTTTGTTGCTGTTACTGCTGCTGTTGTTGTTGTTAGCGTTCATCATCACTATCTCTTCTTGCACCATCTCTGCGTCTTCTGTTTGCGAGTTGACTACCGCTCCTGATGTTGCCAAAATAGTGCCCACGAAAGGAACGTACATTTATTTTATTTTTTTGTGTTGAGCTGCTTGCGGATATTGTCAATTTCTGCCCATATCGCAGTTGAGATGTCCCAGCTTGGTTGTTGTTCTTTTCGAGTGATGGCCAAAAGGTGCGCCAGGCGTTTGCGAAGTTTAACTTTTAAGACACCGCGCTTTTTTGTATTTTCGGTATGTCCACTTTTGGGTATGCTGTCAGCTTTTCTTCGGTTCGTTGGAGTTGGCGTTTTCGGTACTCCTCTATCGTCAGTGCCTTTGGACCGATGCGTAGTGGCACATAGACTGGACGAGGTATTTTCGGTGCTATTGATGTCGGCTGCGGGATGTACTCGTCCATCAATAAAGTTTCGATGCACCAAAAAATGTATTTTACAGGACTCCAAGTCGGAGTGGCAGGATCGCCATGTTATAATTTATTTAAAGGATCGTTTTTATTTTTTTTAGCGGCAGAGTTTGCCTTCGCTGTAGACTGCAGTGTTTGCCGACTTGAAGTATGTCCAAGGCAAACAGAGACGTTTAAAATAAACTGAACAAGGCAGAGATCTGCCAGCTTGTGTGGTTAATTAAAGTCTGATTTATTGTTGGCCATCTCGGCTCTTTTATAACATTTTTACAAAACTTACTTAGTAGTCTTAACCTATGGTCATACTTCTCTAGTTAATTAATATAATTATAACCTATGTTGCGTTTCGTTCTTGCATATTGAATTTGAATCATCGAAAGGATTCAAATTACATATTTTTGGTTTGACGAATGATAATTTGGCACGGTCAACAATATTGAGTGAGTAATAAAAATATTCGCATGCACTGAGTGCAGCACACGCCGATAATGCAGTGCTAACTTATTAGTCACTCAATATGTTGCTGTTTATAACAACGAAACTTAGGGTCGGCAGTGTGTATAACGAGAGCACACTACACCGTCTTTTCAAAAAATTGCATTTTTGCTAAAATTTTTTCTTCCTCACTCAAAGTTAATAAAAAGAAGACATATGACCCTCTCCAAAACTTTAAATGGCTCTGCCAAAATTTAACATACAGTAGGTTGTGACAAACCAAGTAGTAGTAGTAGTACTTTATTGAGTCTTATACAATCGATAATACAAGAAGATACAAACAATTGCTTAATTGTAAACTTAGCGGCTATTATAGTATGGCACATGGCTAATATCTTCATACTGACTAGTTTACTCCTGCTCACTGAGTAATAAAATTATAGCATCTGACGAATGTCATTGTGACAAACCAAGATTAAAGTCATTTCCGACATTTAGTTGATAAGAGCCTTGGGCAAAAAATCGCAATGTTGTTGCTAAGTTAATTTTATTTAAAATGAATGTTGACCGTTTTCCACTTTTCATTGACGGCTCTATTTTTTCTAAAACAGAAACGCTGCTTTGTTTATGCGAAAATTATCAATCTGCAACGAAATAGTATACGGCAAATTAAAAATATCCGATCTTTGCCTTATGACTTTTCTCTGAAGCCTAAGGATTCGATTACTTTCGTCATCGCTTGAACTTTCGCTGGAATCCGTTACAAAAAACATTTTTCGTCCTAACAACCCTGATAAAACTCTTAAATAAAAAGGCGGTCCAAATTATGAAAATGTATGTTGGTGTATTTGTTCTCTAAGTAAAGTTTGAAATAAAAGTGTATTTAGAAATCTTAAATCACAATAAAAGTGTAACAAATGACAAGGTGACACAAGTGCTGGAAAGACGATCTCTTCAATACACACAATTTTCAGCCAAAGAAATGGTCGTGGCCAAGGCGACACAAATGGTGGCAGGATGATCTCTTCAACACGCACAATGCAGTCTTTAACACTCAAACAATTAAATTAAACAATTTAAGTTAAAACAATTAAAAACTATAAACTGTTTCACTTTTCTTTATTCTTTGTTTATTTATTTCCTTTTTATTAAAAAGAAAGATGAATCAATACTTTTGAATTATCGATAACACGTCGATATCAATACAGAATGTTAGTAAATACCTGCATTGTGTTGATGCCGGCGTCGAAGTGATGTCGAGATAGAATTGATATCGGCGTCGGCGTTGACATACACAATAGGGGTGAATATCTCATTAACCAGACACGCAGTGGTAATGAAATTCGGTATATGGCATCGTTTTATTTATTTATTTATTTATTTATTTGATATTTAATATTAGTATTTTAAGAACATGTTCTTTTGAAATACAAAGATAAAAGCTTAATAATAATATTATATTGTATATTAATATTGTAATTTAGTTTTAATAATGGATTTATTATTATTATTATTAAGATTTATTTTTATAACTAAATCATAACGATTACATTTTTCACAGGGTTTTTACATTTAATTAAATTGAATTAAAAACAAGAGCAATGACTCAGGATCCGCGGGATCGTCATACCCGACACTCCATAAGGGAATGCCCTGCGGCAAAATTCAAAAATTTAAAAAATTTATAAAAAAAATTATTATTTATTTAATTTAAAAACTAGAATTTAAAGAATTTATAGAATAGGCAGCTGGAAAAGGGAGAAAAAGAGCATAAAGACATAGAACATAGATACAGAAGAGAAAAATGATTTCTATCAGTTCCCACACACAACTTTTAAGTGAAGTAGTTAAATATGGCCTGCTTAAAGTCACCTTTTCTTTCCAAAGACTTAATAGTGTTTGGTAAACTATTCCATAATCTAATGGCATTAATGAAAAATAACCTAGTAGAGTTTAAATAATACCATGTTGGTATTAAAAATATTTTCATTCTTACTGACTGACAAAAATTGAGTTTTTCAAAGAGGTACCAAGGAGTTTTGGAGTAAATAAGTCCATGTAGGAAAATACAATTTCTTGCGTTAAGATAGTTAATAATGTCACAGCCAAGGATACTTTTTTTGAACTGAGTTATATGGTCAAATCTGTGAATATTGTAGACATATCGCGTGGCATGATTAAACGCAACTTGCAACTTATGTTCTGAACGCGAGTCAAGTTTACTGTAAATAACCTCAAAATATGTTATAATGGGCATTATTAATTGCAAGACAAGTTTAAGTCGAACGTCTACAGGAGTAAATTGAGCTGACATTTTGAGATTGCGTAGGGTAAAATAAATGTTACGCACTACGTTATTAATATGATCCGTACATGTTAAAGACGAGTTTATGTGATAGCCAAGACTTTTAATAACTAGTATTTAAACCAAGTTTAAAATAACTAGTATTTTCTTCAAATTAATTAACAATTATTTTCGTTGCATAGAAATCTAAATGTTATGAACAAAACACGCAATGATGATTAACTTTAGTATATGGTGTCGTTGCATAGAAATCAAAATGTTAAGAGGAGCTTAGGAGTCCCGCCCCTATTTAAGGAAAATGGCAATATCGCATGAACCAAACACGCAATGATAATTAACTTTAGTATATGGTGTCGTTGCATAGAAATCGAAATGTTAGGAGGAATCGGGGAGCCAAGCCCCTATTTAAGAAAAATTACAATATCTCATGAACCAAACACGCAATGATGATTAACTTTAGTATATGGTGTCGTTGCATAGAAATCGAAATATTAGGAGAAATTGGGGAGCCACGCCCCTTTTTGAGGAAAATTACAATTTCTCATGAACCAGAGACATGATTTATAAAACTTACTTCAAATTGGCACTTACTCTTAAAATCATTGCAAAGGACCTTGGATTCATTTTTGTTTTTATTGTCTAATTCTAATTGTTTATTGTCTAACTAAATTCTACACCAGTGTTCAGACTTTGCTGCAATTGCATTAGATCTACTGCTTTTTTTAGCAAAATTTAATGTGCTACTGTGTAGAGGACTGATGTCCGGCATAATTATATCAATTAAAATTTTAGTTAAGTAAAAAAATTTGCACTATCACGAACTTTTCGTGATGAGTGTTGGGTGTTTTTGGAGCGTACCAACGCTCAGATACTATGGCCAGAAGCCGCACTTATGAAAAGATTAAAAGAATTTAGTTAAGCTTGTGAGCTCAGTTAATGTCAGATAATCTCTGTTTTTATTTTCAAATTCAAATGCTTAAATACTAAAATAACTAGTATTTTCTTCAAATTAATTAACAATTATTTTGACATTATTTCCAAGTCTCCTCCTATAATACAAAAATCTATAATGTGACTGGTTAACAGTTAGTCATATTGATTTGGGTTTCGTAGGCATTTTTGTTCTGTTCTATTTATGTTTAAAATGCTTAAGGGGTGTAAGAATAAAGAAGATGAATAAAAAAATACTGTCGCTTGGTCAGTCTGTCGCCATCGTCAGCTACGCTGCTATAAAAAGTCAGTCACACTTCTGTTAGTGTAACATAATGCGTTTGTTTTGCTGCTATTCAATGAACGTGTAGGCATGAGTGCAATAAAATAATAAAAAAATAAATATAAAGTGCAGATATGAGTTCAAGGTGTTTTGTTTACTCTGCTGGTCAGCGTGTTTGAAATATGAAAGTGAGTGTGTAACTTATTTGGGTTTAATTTTTGTCATGTGTTAAACAGTTGGTCTAACTGGTGGTCTTTATGTTTGTTCGAAGTGATTGTAAAGGGTCCGCCAAATAACTTTTTTTTTTAAAAAACGCATTGGGTGGTCAGTTGGCTTCAACTCCTGAACCAATTGGACTTTGTATGGCGTCATACCAAGGTCTTAATGCAAAATTCGTCTCAATGATGTCTCCGAAATGTTCAATTGTTGAGAACGACGGTGAATTGATGTTGATAGCGCTTCACGCTTACTTTCTGCCACAGCAGCAATATTCTCGGGTGTACGCACTGTTTTTGGCTTTTCACGCTTTGGTTTATCGATGAGGATGCCAGTTTCTTTCACTTTTTTTCACAAGATAACGAACATACGGAGCTGACGGTGCTTCTCTTCTTCCAAAATCCATACGCAATTTTCGCACACATTCTGCAACATTACCATGATTTTGTCGCAAAAGTAATGTCGCAATATTTGCCAGCGTTGTATTTATATTAGCGCAAGGATAAAACTAATTATCTGTCAAATCAGACATGAGCTAAGTGTTACCATTCACAAAATAAGCACTAGTTAAAAAAACGTTAGATGGCGGACCCTGTATAAGTACACTACAACTGCGTCACTGCGGTTTTTTCGAATCTACTGCGACTTATCCGCAACCAACATTTTTATGGTTATATATGTAAAAGTAGTACTTTATTGAGTCTTAAGTTATCGATATTACAAGGTAAATATAAACATTTTCTTGTTGTAAACTTAGCGGCTGTATTGTGTGGCCAGTTTTAAAAGAACAGTTGATCTGCTATATTATTAAGTAAATTAATACATCGAAAGCCACTTGGCTAAAATATTATTATTGAATATTCTACTTTTGCTCAGTGAGTAATGAAACAATGTCTTTAGACGATTGTCTTGAATATACAATTGACTTAAAACTTATAAGAGAAAGTGAGACAATGAATGAATTGAACATGAACATATTGCGCATGATATACAGTAACTATATACAACTTCGAAGATGCTTTCACTGTAAAAATTGCAAGGTATGAAAGAAACAATAAAATAGAGTTAAAAATGCAGTCCCTTTATCATTGAAGTAAACGAAAACACAGTAAGATATGTGTACAGAATTCAATTGAAAAGCAGATCACAACTTTAATGAATAAACCATATATAAAAAACCAATATATAATAGTGAATCAAAGCGTAAAACAACTGTAACTAAACTTAACATAACATCTTATGCACTGTTACAAATGAACATTAATGCAATTTTGAAAAAGTATAAGAAGTAATGCGTTTTATAAGGAACTCATGTACTAATAGTGTACAGCGTTAAAAAAATAAAAAAATTAATATATAGTAACTAAATTACACTACTTGTCATTACTTTAGAAATTTAAAAAAGTAGTCAAAAGTATTATGAAACAGAAAGAAAAAATTCATTACACAGCATTATGTATAAATGAAAATAATATAAGATAACACAAGAGAAATATGATTGTAAATTATATATCACTAATATAATAAAAGAAAGGCAAGTCCTGCCCTCCCATTTTTATTTATAAAGAAAATGTCAGCATAAATAACCCAAAAACAACTATCCGCAATCATGTCCGGGAGTAGAATTGCAAAAAAAGATAAGGATGAGCCATCGGAGATAATTCCAATTGGCGATTGATAAGGGGAAGATGACCAAGAGATGCCTGATTGAGACGCGTAAATTTCCCTAATAATTTCATTATCGGAGAGATTCATATTAGTGATAAATTTTTTCTTCAGAGAAGTAGTATACCCTATTATTGGTGAGATGTCCGCTTTTTTATATACTTCCACGTTCGAGAATCTCTTGTTACTATATTCAAAGTTGAAATTGGTACAATACCTTAGGGCTTTTCTTTCCAGCCTTTCCATTTCATGGGTCACTGTTGGAGAGATCGAAAGCCAGCAAGGGAAGGCATAAAGCAACACCGGTCTCACAAGTGTCTTGTAAAGTACAATTTTTGTTTTTTTAAGCTATCACTACACAGCAGAGGCGTAAGAATGCCTGCGACTTTTCTGGTTTTTTCGATGTTCGGTCTAGCATGATTGTTAAATTTTAGCAACATTTTAAAGTTAACACCTTGATATTTAATCTTGTTTTTAAAAGGAATCACAACACTATCCATACGCAGGACAAGATTGCGACTTTCACTCACTACACCTTTTCTGCCTTTACCGCTGGCGTTTCGGAAACAAATACAATCTGACTTCGAGTTTTTAATGCTAATACTCTATTTTTTATAGAAGTTATTAATTTTACCTAGGTGAGCTTCGAGCTTTCTGAGCGCGGTAGCTGGATAATCATCTTTTGCGTACACAAGAGTATCATCGGCAAAAAGAACTCCAGTAGAAGCAGGAGTGCCATCAATTTCATTTATATGAGGAAAGTCGTACACGAAAATATTAAAGAGCATTGTACCCATTGCGGAACCTTGAGCCACACCACTAGAGGAATCAGATAAGTTAGAGCAAGCTTGTTGAATACGAATGAAAAATTTTCTATCAGCCAAGAAACTGTCCAACAAATGAAAAATTTGAGGTGGAAAATGCAATCAAACCATTTTAAAAAGCAGTTCTTTCCTCCAGACATTGTCGAAAGCCTACTCCACGTCAAGTGAACAAGCCACCGTACATTTTTTCTCCCTTAGTCACACGGTTATGTCATTGTGAACTTTTAATAGTGCATGCACAGTAGAGTGTCTCCTCCTAAAATCAAATTGAAGGTCAGATATGAAGTCAAAAGGAATAATCTCCGGGAACTCCAGATTTGACATAACAACTCTCTCTAATATTTTTCTAACATAAGAAAGCAGAGAAATTGGTCTAAAGTTGTTCAGAGAAAAGTCATTAGATTTTTTTTGTAAAGGCAAAACTCTAGCTCTTTTCCACAAGATCGGAAAATACCAGATATTTAAACAGTTATTAAAAACATTTGTTAGAAATTTAATGGCGTAGAGAGAGATCTTTTTAAGACCGAAATTACAAATCAAATCAGGGCCACAAGATTTTTTTTTAGCTTTGAGCCTATGTAAAATTTCAACAATTTTACCCTGCGAAGTAAAAATTTGCTGAGAGGGGGGCGACAGTGCAGAATCAGTATCATCAAAAATTAAAATATGTCGAGGTTTTACCGCTTTGACAGCCTCTACTGAGTTTTTAGCCTCTAAAACTAAATTTTGATCAAAGTTTGGTACCTTCTCTTGAAAAACTTTCTTGAAATGATTTTCAAATTCAGCAGCAATCTCCCGCTCCCCTGTGATTATATTTCCACTTACCAATAATTTGCCAACTCCAAAGTTCTTCTTCCTTCCTATGATTCTGAATACTTATTTAAATGCATTTGGGCCAGGGACTATGCCGATGAGTCTTTTTCTAAATTAATAATTTTTCCATATTCTGACCTTGTCACTTATAATCTTCCTGAGTAATGCAATTCTCCCAGACAATTGCAAGTAATCTTTGTTTACTCTATTAAAGGAATTATGGTAAATCCGTTTAAGTTGTTTTTGCCAAACGTGTTTGACTTTAAACACTTTTTATTGTCCTCTGGCAAGTTTTTGTATTTTTTGAATGAAAACGTGGCACTTTCAGAGTGACTTTTCAACGTTTCAAATAAAATTTTGTTAAAGGCATCAATGTAACAATCGATCTCAGCATTCCCAAGATTACTGTTGTGAAGAGGGAAGCTGTGGAACAGTTTATCATCAAGTTCTTCCCTGAATTTATCCCAATCTGTTTTTTAAAGGACTTACCAGAGTCAAAAAATGGTCTCGGCAACTCCACTGGTTCGAAATTAACCCTTAACAACACCGGATAGTGATCAGAAAATGTTGGAAGAGTATAAAGGGTAAAATTATCGTCCAACCTGTTGACCAAGTTTGAGGAAATCAAAAAATGGTCCAAAAAGACGAACTTCTAGGGAAAGACGGAGTATCCGGAACCAAATTGAACAGGGAAGGAAGGAATGCACTCTGCCAGTTCTCAAAAGTTTTACCATTCAGGTTATTGCAACTTTCACCCCAATTCGAACTTTTCGCATTCATGTCCCCACCAACAACAGCACCATCAAACCTCGACGCTAAATCATTTATTTAAACTTAGAAATTTACGTTTGAAAAATCTCACTCAAAATTGTATGTCACAACATCAAAGCCGTTCAAAATTTAGGTTAATCTAAAAAAATCGACAAACCCAAGGACCAAAAACTGTTAGTTGAATAAAAAAGCTCAAATATACAAAATATCGCAGGGTTGCGTTTGTGAATTCGTTGCGTGTTGACGTGCGTTTCAGTCACATATTTTAATTAAACTTATTAATTGTGTTGTTTTGTTTTATATTGCACTGCGACTAATGTTATATGTTTCGTCGTGTTTTGTTTTGGTTAACTTAAATGTCCTAAAAGTTTTAAAATTAAATGTTGTGTTAAAATTAACAAAATAAATAAAATCATTAGAATTAAATAAAATAAAAACTAGCAAGATCAATAACAACAACAACAAAGCATCGCCAAGAACAGCATAACCGGTTTTGGAGAGAGCCGCCAGCTGCTGCATCAACATCGCTGGACAGCATTGATGTTTTTTTTTGCTGACCACGCGAGGGGCTTTTCTATGCTCCTCGCTGTGTAAGTAATTGTTGTTGTTTTCGTTTCCGTCAATTCCGCTATCCTCTCCAATTAGTTGCGTCTGTGGGTAAGGTTGCACAGTGGGCTGAATTGTGCTGAACTAAAGGCATAACACTTGCTTCAGTACTTTTTTTATTGCTCATGTTGTGCAGCTCTCTTGCAGACGTAACTAATTACCTTATATGCCCTTATTTGTTTGATATTTGCATGGTGCGGAAATGTCGGGTCATTTTCGCATAGATTTTTGCAATATTCGTGGACTGAGGGCGAATTTTTTCTCGGTATATGTTCATTGTAATCTACATAGGCCTCAAATAATGGCACTAGGCGAGACCCAGGTGGCCGAGGATGCAGATCCACTGGATTTTCATATACCTGGATACCGCTTACTGCCATTGTTTTCTTTGCATAGAGGCATCGCCCTTTTTATAAGAACGGATGTAGCCTACCAGTGTGAGAGGAGTCTGAACGTGACCGATCCAGAGTTTAGCTCAATGTGGGTTAGGTTCAGGCTTCGCTCTCACTTGCTGCATTTTTGTTTTATTTATAGAAGCCCGAATCTAGGGAGAGAGCCCACTTTTAACAAACTGGACTCTCTCTCTCTGATTCGATTACGCATATTTTGGGGTTGTTTCCTGACAGTGAGATTGTTGTAGCAGGCGATTTCAATGTCCACAACCCGGCTTGGTTACGTCACTCGGGCCCATTGACACCTGTTGGGCAATATGTTGAGCTATTTGCTGAATCGAACCAATTGATTCAACTAGCGAAAGAACCCACTTTTTTTCCTCAAAGTGATATGCATAGCCATAATACCCTTGACCTTTTTCTGACTTCACATCATGAAAAATATGATGTGAGTGTCAACGCACCTCTTGGTAACTCGGACCATTGTACCATCTCCGCTGTTTTTTCATATTCTAACCCCTGCACCTCTACGCCTAAAGCCCCCAAGAGGACTGCATGGTTTTATGGAAGGGCAAATTGGACTGCGTTAAATAATTTTTATCGTAACTTCAATTGGAAATTATGTTTCGCTGATAGAAATGTGAATGCCGCGGCTGTCATGGTACAAGAAATTATTTTATTGGGTATGCGGTCTTTCATTCCCAATAAGATGCGAAGCATTAAACCAAAAGACCACTCATGGTTTAATGAGACTTGCAGGATTGCAGTCAGGTCCAAAGAGGAAGCCTTTCAGAATTGGCGTTCTAGCAAGAATACTGATACTAAAAGACTTCGCATCGAGGCAAGGAATCGCTGTAATGCAATTTTAAAACGCGAAAAGTTTCTGCACGAAGCTCGCATTCGAGAACAGGTTCTTCTCTGCCCCAAAGGGAGCAAAAATTTTTGGTCATTTGTTAAAAGAGTTAAGAACCAGACATCGTCACCGATTCCAGCTCTTTTAAAAGATGACCAAATCTTCACTGACTCGGCTGATAAAGCGAATCTATTGGCTGGATTGTTTGCACAAAATTCCACTCTCTCGGATAGCAATCAGCCACTGCCCATTGTTGAGGGTGGATCTTCTGCAATGCAGGAGATATACTTTCGAACGAGAGCAGTTAAAAGGGTCCTCACAAATCTCAACGTAAACAAAGCCTCTGGTCCTGATGGCATACCGCCAATTGTGCTTAAAATGTGTGCTTCTTCGCTGGCTCGGCCTTTGCGCAACCTTTTCAATATCTCCTACAGAACAGGAGTATTTCCATCTTGTTGGAAGGTGGCAAATGTCCAGCCGGTACCTAAAAAGAGTGATGCCACGAACCCTGCAAACTACCGACCCATTGCGATATGCTCTACGCTTTCCAAAGTTATGGAGAGCGTAATAAACTTCAACGTTGTGAACTATCTGGAGCGCAACCAACTGCTCAGTGACCGTCAATATGGTTTCCGTAGGGCTCGCTCTACTGGTGACCTTATGGCGTTCTTAACCGAAGAATGGAATAAATGCGTTCACTTATTCGGCGAGAGCAGGGTTGTTGCTCTTGATATTTCTAAAGCGTTCGACCGAGTGTGGCATAAAGCGCTCGTGTCCAAACTTGTTGCATATGGTTTTGGTGGTAACTTTGCTCGATGGATCACGTGTTTCCTCAAAGACAGAACGATTCGAGTCGTAGTTGACGGTATTTCGTCCGAGGAGTACGCCATTAACGCAGGAGTACCGCAGGGTTCAGTTCTATCGCCAACTTTGTTTCTGGTTTTTATCAACGACCTTCTGTCGTAACCCAATACATTCGTTTGCGGACGACAGCAGCATTTGTCATTCATACTCATTTAAAAAACGCCCAAGCTCTATGGAGATTGAGAGAAAAAGGCAAAATATGAATGACACACTCCTAAATGATCTGCAAAAAATCTCCGAGTGGGGTCTTGCTAATAGAGTAGAGTTCAATGCAAGCAAGACCCAGTGTTGTCTGTTAACCTACAAGCGGATGGATTGCCCCTTAGCACCCCTCAATATGAATGGTGTGGATCTTGTGGAATTAGCCGCTCTTGACGTTCTGGGCATATCGATCAAGTGTGATCTTCGTTGGAATGATCATATTTTCGATGTGTCGAAAGAAGCGGGGAAGTGCCTATGTTTTTTAAAACGGTGCAAAAAATATTTCACCTCAGCTGATCTTCGCATGATTTACACCTCATATATTAGACCGAAAATGGAGTACAATTCGCACATTTGGGCAGGGGCTTCAAGATCTTATTTGGAGCTTCTGGATTGAATTCAAAGTCGTGCGATATATTTGATAGGGGATGAAAGTATTTCATCCTCTCTCAACTCTCTTGGGCATCGCCGCAATGTTGGTTGCCTAAGCCTTCTGTATAGGTATTACCATGGGAAGTGTTCAATGGGAGATACATGACCTGACGCCACCAGCTCGTGTGTTTGCCAGGTCCACTCGGGCAGCTGTCCAAGCCCACCCCTTTACCATTGCGTCGATGTCCAATAGAACCTCGCATTACCGTGATAATTCGTTCTTTAGTCGCACGGTTAAGTTGTGGAATAGTCTCCCCGCGAGCGTGTTTCCCGGCAGTTTTGAGCTGTGCAAGTTTAAAACAAATATTCACCGACACTACTTCATCTATCCACCCTCCAACTAACTATCACCCATCTTCCGAATCAACACAATGTTTACGCATTTATAGGGGACATCCCCTGAGCGTTGGTTCAGTCTAAAAAAAAAAAAAACCTAAAATATATAAAAGAAACGAATATTTTGCATTCAATGCCATGTTAATGCCCCATCCAATTGCCTGCCACTACCTGCTTGTATTCTGCTCTGTACATTCCCTGCAAAGTTGCTTCACTGAACGCCACTTGCATGCTCTCTTATACATTTTTGAGCCTCTGTTAGTCAACTGGCTGGTTTTGGTACAATTCCCGCCCTGCCCTGCCAAAATTGGGCGAAAATAATTTAATTTCTATTCCAATAAACAGACTACCTGTCTGCCGTTTCAAGTTAATTTTCCGGCCAAAAATTTTGTCTGGGGTGTATTATTTCTATCCTAGGTGGTATTCTTATGACGTCGTATGCGTGTTTGTTAATGTGTAAGTTTATTATGACGTCCGTATTGTCTAATACTGTAGTCAATGTTTGTGTTTCGTAGTCTATTTTGCACATATATTTTGAGAAAAAATCTCTGCCTATTATGCCGTCTGTTCCTATTGGAAAATTATTGTCTACTGCATTAAATATATGGGGTACTATACGATATTGGAAGTCAAGATCCAATTTTACTGTTCCTAGTGTAAGCATTTCATTGTCTGTAATGCCTGTTAGTTTGCATTGCCTTTCCGTCATCAGTTCTGTGTTATTATTTATGTTTTCAATTTTGCAGATTGAGATATCTGCTCCTGTATCAATTAGGAATTTTAAATGCTTATTTGTATTATTATATTTTTAAAATTATGTAATTAGTAGTGTTATCCGATATGTTGTATATATTTATTTTCGCTGTCCCGGATGATCTTCTCTCGTGATCTCCGAGCGATCGTCTTTTCCTTGGTCTTCATTATTAAAAATGTACATTCTGTTATTATAATTTCTATTGTTAGAATTTCTGTTTGTGTTATTATTGTTGTGACCTGAAGTCGCAACCACTACAAATCCCGACCACACACACACTATCCATACGTCATTAAGTGCGGTGACTTTGATATGTTTTCAAGTGCGAAACCTGCAAATGGTGCATTTGCCTAAACATATCATATGTCGCAAAGCGCAATGACTTATGGATATCGTACATCATGAAGCGCAATGGTTTTGATATGTTTTCAAGTGCGAGACCTTGAAATAGTGCATTTGCCTAAACATATCATATGTCGCCAAGCGCAATGACTTAAACTGCGAGACCTTCAAGAACGACAGTGCATTTACCTACCCTAAATGCTGAACAAACAGTTTCTACGGCGTACGCTCAAGCCATCAGCGGCGTCGCAGGCAACGACAGCGTTGTACTATGCACAAGCATATGTTGGTACATGGCGAGGGTAAATGTAATGTATGTGTGTGTGAGCGAAGGTGATAAGCGGCGGTCAGTGCGAAGACTCGAGGCAGAGTGGAGCTAACAGTCAGCTCAAGTGGAAGTTTTAATTTTTTAGTTGCGCAAAAACCCCTTCTTGGATCCCCTTCTCCGTACGGAAAGTACGGGATCCAAAGGAAACAAAACAATTGGTGGCAGCGGAGGGATACCTCATCCCTAATTGAATTGAAAAATTTTTAAGAACACTAAAAGATTGGTGAAATCTAGATAAACATATATATATATATATATATATAAAAAAAAAAGAGGAAACAGTGTTAAAGAGAAAACAAAATTTAAAAAAAAAATATATGTACAATATATATACAAACAGCAACTCATTTTTATAAAGGCAACATAATCATCAAGAACAATAAGAAGCAGCAGATTAAAAAAAAAAAAAATATAAAATAAACAAACGTCAATTCTCCACGAAAGTGCAGTAACATGATCATCAAAAACGACAAGAAGCAGCAGATTTAATAAAAAAAAAACAACAAACGTCAATTCTTCACGAAGGTGTAATAACATAGTCAACAAGAAGCAGCAGATTTAATAAAAAAGCAACAAACCTCAATTCTTCACGAAGGGATAGTCATCAAGAACAATAAGAAGCAGCAGATTTAATAAAAAGCAACAAACATCAATTCTTCACGAAGGTGCATTAAGCAGCAGATGGTCAGCGTCAGATCGTTAAATAAAACGAAAACGACATAAAACGTCAGTGAGTTATAAATTTCTCATTAACTATTACATTATATAGAAAAAAAATCATTCATATTGTTTTTCATTTCATTAAAACATTTGTGTTATATATCTGATAATTTTTTGTATAATCATTATATAAGATCATATTTCTCCTATATACAATTGATAAAGAAAATAGCTAGTGATTCCTTTTGTTAAAAAAAAAAGAAGGAAATTAAAACATAAACATTCCTAGTTAAAATTTTTGCGCCAAAATTTTAACACGAAAACGATTTGCAACTGCCGCGTTGTTCGCGAATCTCCCCTTCCACAATATGCCATTAGACAACATCAACCCTTCCCCGTCCCACGGCGCAGAGGTAAAAATAAGTTTTCACGATGCCTTCAGCCTAATCCCGGAATTCAATGGTCGGCCGGAGGATCTGAATAAATTTATAGCATGCGGGAACATTTTGTTCTCGTCAGCAAAAACAGAAGCTGACACAAAAATTTTTCTTGAAATTGTGAAAACAAAATTACAAGGACCTGCGTTCGAATTAATACAATACCAATCGTTTACAAAATGGTCCGACTTGACTAGGGAACTAGAATGTCATTTTAAGGAGGAAAGATCAGTAAGCTCTGCTCAAAGTGAAATTACAAAAGCAAAACAGCTGAATAGGGAAACAACCATGGAATACGGTCAAAGAATGTTAACCTTGCTAAATAAATTAAATTCAGCAACGTACACAAGCATCACAGATGCTAGCGTGCGAATTTATCTCATGAATATGAATAAACGAATGGCGCTAAACGCATTTGAAGATGGCTTAAACAACCACGACCTAAAAATCCTGGTGAAGGCTAGGAGTTTTGATGACTTGAAGTTAGCTGTAAACTACGCAAGTGATCAGTCAGGCAGACTAGATCAGTCGGCACCTTTTACGAGAAACACACGACAAAACACACGACCCCAGTGTTCAATATGTAACAAAACAGGACATGTTTCTGAGTCATGTTTTCTAAGAGGGCAATCTAGTATACCAAATTTCGTCCCACGAGAAATAAAAAGGGAAGTTCAACGAATAGTATGTAGTTATTGTAGAAAGCAAAATCACACGTACAGGGAATGTAGAATTCGGCAGCGCGAGGAAGAACGCCCTCCTCGCGAACGAAACACGAATAGTTACTTACCTAGGCAAAATAATTTAAACGAAAGGGAGCGTGGAGCTCACGTAAATCCTTTCAGGGCTAAAACAAATCAGAATATAAATTACCATATAAAACAGGGAAACGACAATACTCGGGAAACGGAGGCCGACGTGTGCTCCCGAGTGAATACGATAGTCGGAAACCAATAAAACAAAAATACAAAAATGCACAAATTCTTAAAGTAAAAATATCTCTCTGCGAAAATAATAAAGAACCTACAATCCGACTACCTTTCTATCCATCATCAAAAGAAAATAGCACATTTCTATTAGACACGGGAGCCGAAATTAGTTTAATAAAGCAACAAAAAATATCACATGAAACATGTAGGCACCAAAGTATTCAGATTAAAACCATCACGGGTGATTCACTCCCTACCCTCGGTTCATTATACGGTACAATTTGTTTAAATGAGGATTTAGAAATTAAACACACATTTCACATTTTGCATGGGGAAGCCAAATTAAAATATGATGGTATAATTGGAAACGACTTTTTACGGAAATACCGAAGTCGAATAGATTACTGTAGTAAGGAGCTAACACTCGATATTAATTCAAATGATAAAACCGTATCAAATTATAAAAAAACTTATAGCAACAATTCCCAAACCAATGGACCAGAAGCACTTGGTGAAAATAGACATGCGAGCGAAAGACACGGGGCTGAAAGCCTTAACCGAACTAAGAACTCATGCAATTTCACAGCTTCCGAGCAACAAGTAGCTTACCCAGTAAAAATCTCAAAAAATCAGCCTTTTGCTATCAATAAACAAGAAGAATAACCCTTAAACCAAGAAGCGAAACGGTGACTACAATATCTCTACCATACAACGGCGAGATCGTTGTCAGAAAAAAGGAGATAGTGCCAGGTGTTTACCTAGCATCAAGTTCATGTGAGTCAATTAATAATACTGTTCAAATATTACTGCTCAATATTAATGAAAACCCAGTTACATTGAAACGTCACGACGTAAAAATAGAATGGGATAAGTTAGAAGACTTCAATATTTTAAAAATGGACAGTACAAAAGATCCAGTAAAAAGAAGATTAGAAACTTTAGAATCAAAGCTAAGTTTAGAGCATGGTAATAGAGAAGAAATAGAAACAATAAAAAAAATATGCAGGGAATACCATGATATTTTTTATTTAGAGGGGGATTTTTTAAGTTATACAAGTGCAGCCAAACATAGGATAAATACTACAACAGAAATTCCAACGTACGTTAGACCATACAGGCTACCGGAATCCCAAAGACAGGAGATCCATCGTCAGGTAAACGATATGTTACAAGAAAACATAATCAAACCTAGCAATAGTCCATGGAACTCACCACTTTTACTTGTGCCAAAAAAAAACGATAGTACAGGTAACAAGCGTTGGAGAGTGGTAGTCGATTTCCGAAAACTCAATAACATAACGGTAGGAGACGCATATCCTCTACCAAATATTACGGACATCTTAGACCAACTTGGAAAGGCAAAGTATTTCAGTACATTGGACTTGGCTAGTGGTTTCCATCAAATAAAAGTCGATGAACGCGACCAACAAAAGACAGCATTTAGCACTCCCTATGGCCACTACGAATACAATCGTATGCCATTTGGACTCAAAAATGCTCCAGCCACTTTTCAGCGTACCATGAACAACGTATTAATGGGGCTGCAGGGCATAGATTGCTTTGTCTACGTCGACGATATAGTAATATACGGATATGACTTGCAAGAACATAACAAAAAATTGATTAAAATATTTGAAAGGCTAAGATCACACAACTTAAAAATACAGCCAGAAAAATGCCACTTTATAAAACGAGAACTAATGTATTTAGGACACGTAATCACAAAAGAGGGAATTAAACCAGATTCAGAAAAAATTAAGTCGGTTAAAACATTCCCGACACCTATAAAATCAAAAGACATAAAATCATTTCTAGGTTTAGCTGGGTATTACCGACGTTTCATTTCTAATTTTGCGAATATAACTAACCCTTTAACAAAGTTATTAAAAAAAACACAGAGTTCAAATGGGACGCTCATTGTGATGAAGCATTTAGGACACTAAAACAAAAACTGACTACCGCACCAATACTATCATACCCCGACTTTACGAAAGAATTTCTAATAACAACTGACGCAAGCGATTTCGCTTTGGGGGCCGTACTTTCCCAAGGCAAAATTGGAGAAGATAAACCAATAAGCTTTAACAGTCGTACACTTAACCCAGCTGAAACCAAATATACCACAACTGAAAAGGAATTATTAGCTGTTGTATATGCAGTTAAGCAATTTAGACCATACATATATGGAAGAAAATTCCATATTATAACGGATCACCGACCACTGGTATGGCTTATGAACCTTAAGGATCCGACATCAAGACTCGCACGGTGGCGAATACTGCTAGAGGAATATGATTATGAGATATCCTATAAACCAGGAAAATACAATGTCATAGCAGACGCACTTAGCCGAAATAATGAAACAACCGATAAGAAGGAACATATGCAAGTTATGGTAACTACGAGATCGCAGAACAAAAATGCGAGGTATGATAATGATAACACGGACAGAATCCAAGACAGCGAGGATATTACACTGATGTCAAGTTTTAAATTAACAGAAGTGCAGAGAACAATATGGTCTGGCAATAAACTACCAGTTAAAGTAATAATACTACCCTTACAAAAAACACCAGAAGAAGATACGCTAGAAAAACTAGTAGCAGATTACGTAAAACCAAATATAGGACAGATAGCAACATTTTTAACAGAAAAAACAAAACATTATTATACAACCTTACCTGTACCTTTAAGGTGCAAAAAGGATCAAATTCTAGCTAAAACAACATTCGAAAACATAAATAAGATTTGTATACAGAACAAAATAAATAAAATAGGATTTTCGATACCAATTATTAGCTCAACGTTTAAAAAAGAAATTAAAATGTTAATAGAAGAAGTATTTGACAAGCAAACCATTAATATTTATCTATACTGTGACGACAGAATTTTTTTATCAGACCCAGAGCATATCAAAAACACATTAATACAGTATCACGACTCACCATTAGGGGGACACCAAGGGCTCTCCCGAACTTTAAAAAGAATAAAATCTAAATACAAATGGCCAACAATGACATCAGACATCAAAAACTACATTAACAAATGCCCATCATGTCAATTGAATAAAAGCAGAAGACATCCACATATACCATTGAAAATAACTACAACAAGCTCCGCTCCATTTGAGCGAATCGCTCTTGATATAGTAGGTCCACTCCCTTTAAGTCATGAAGGACACAAATATTTACTTACATTTCAGGATGATTTAACAAAATATTCAGAAGCATATGCAATAACTAATGCTGAAGCTTCAACGGTAGCAAGAGTCTTTGTTGAAAATATCGTATGTAGACATGGTATACCAAATTCTCTATTAACGGACCAAGGAACGAACTTCTTAAGTACATTGTTTATGGAAATATGTAAAATTTTTAAAATAAAAAAAATTAATACTACTCCTTACCACCCACAAACCAATGGTGCTCTAGAACGTAGTCACCGTACACTGGCTGAATATTTACGACATTATGTTAACAAAGATCCAATGACATGGAATACATGGATTCCTTATGCAATGTTTGTATACAATACAACACCCCATAGCAGCACAAACTTCACTCCGCATGAACTTTTGTACGGTTACCCAGTGTACATACCAAATATACTGGAGCAAAATCCAAAAACGTGCTACAATTATGACGATTATTCGAACGAACTGAAGGCACGGTTACAACATAGTTTCCAAATAGCTAAAGAAAACATCAAACGAAAAAAATTAAGTGCAAAAAGGTACTATGACACATCGGCAAAACCAACACAATTCAATGTGGGAGACAAAGTTCTGAAATTAAACCATACGCGTAAAAATAAACTTTCAGCATTATGGGAAGGACCATTTGAAATTGTAAAAATATTATCCGATGAAAATAGCGTTATCAAAATAGGAAATAAGACGAAGCTTATACATAACAATCATTTAAAACTTTTTCACGATTAAACACACATTCAAGCACACATAAAAAAAAAATACCCAAACAACACTACGCAAAATTAAATAAGTCAAACTATAATTTTCAGACCACCATGATTACGACTACACTTTTGGCGATTATGGCATTAGCTTCTGGAACAATCAGGATAACGGAAATACGACAAAATCCTGGCATATACTTTGAGGAGGTGGGAAAAGTTCAGCTATTTTCAAGTCATTGGAAGATAATCGCATACCACGATGTAACTGGACTAATGCAGGCAATTAACACAATAAAAATCTTTACAAACAATATTCAAGAACTTTGCGTAAAATTAAAAAAGGACTTAAATTTCTCAATCATTTGCAACGGTACAGTAACAGAAATAGTTCATTCACAAACAGACCTAGACAGGAAATTAAATATTTTGATACCTAACATTCGAGAAAAGAGAGCATTATTTTCGGCTATTGGAATGGTGCAAAAGACGCTATTTGGGACACTAGACGAAGAAGATGCGGACAAATACGACAAACAAATAGAGAAACTACAAAACAATGACAATCACCTATTATCACTTATCAAAAACCAAACATATATTATTGAGACCACTTACAATATTCTAAATAGATCTAAAATAGCAACAGAAAAACAATTTATTAACTTAGAAAAAAGAATAGAAAAATTACAAAAACATTCCGAGTTCATGATGCGCGGTATATATAACGTCGAGGGACAACTAGAAATGGAAGCCTTAACTTCATTAACAGTCTTGATAATGATGCGTATTGCAAACGCCATTAACGAACTGACAAATCTGTTAGTACAACATAAGCACAATGAACCCCATCCGTCCATTTTGTCTTTAGAACAGCTAAATTCAATATTAGCAATTATTAGGAAAGAAATCCCCTCAGATTTGAAATTGCCGACAGATACAAATAATGATGCACTTTCTGTCTACAGGGTAAGCACTCTTAACACAAAAATAATAAACAATAAAGTAATATATGAGCTTAGCATTCCATTAATTTACAATTCACAGTATCAACTTTTCAAAGCAATACCATTGCCCACAATTCATGAGAAAAAACTGATTTTTATACAGCCAACCATGACATATATAGTTATAGACTACGGAAGAGAAAGTTATTATGAGCTTTCAGCTAGCGAACTAGAAAAATGTTCCCAGTTAAATCCAGAAATATACATTTGTCACGCTAAACATCCTATTTATTCGACAAGATCCCCAAATCAACCCTGTGAAGTGCAACTCTTAAGTGAAACTAATAACATTCCACAAACATGTAACATAAGAAGCACTAATACATCCACCATTTGGATCCTTTTGGAACAGCCAAACAAATGGCTATTCTCAACAGTAAATAAATACACTATAAATGAAATATGCCCCAATAAGGTCACCCCGTATTCCTTACTTTATTCAGGTATATTAGAAACCGACGGTGACTGTTATATAAAATCTAATGAAATAACAATAAAAAATACCTTCATGAAGACAAGTACAATAAACAGTTTTTACCTCCCGCCAATTAATATTTCCCACCTTGTCCAACAAAATTATTCCATCAATACTGAAAAATTATCGCCAAACGTTTTAATGATACGTAACCCAGAACAACAGGAATTACTAACGCTATCTGAAAAAATTGTGCAACAAAAACGTTCGGAAAATATTAATTTTGACAAACTAAATGTACATGATATCCATCATTATGGAATAATTTATTTTATTGTAATTTTCATAATTATATTCCTCATCTATATAAAAAGCACAAAAAACCAAAAAACAAAAATTGATATAAATGCACAAACTGAACCACGAAGTTCGGGATATGTACTAACTTGTGCAGATAATTAAAATTGTAAAAAAAAAAAAAAAAACAAATATGTTTTATTATTATTTACTTTACCATTATTATATACATAAAAGTAAAAACAAACAAACAAATTTTTTTTTATTAAAATATTAGTATATATTGAAAAACTATATGTGCAGTTATATTAATTGTGGATGTTAATAATAATATAAGATCTATTATAATTTGCAACACATTGTAATACATAAAATTATATAATTATAATATGTATAAAAACTAAAAAAAAAAAAATTATTTACATTATATTGCATATATTTCATTTATAAATTCATAAATTTTAATAAACTAAATGCAAAACAAAACCCCGTTCCTTTGCATTGACCGTGAGCTTCATCCTACAGAAAATGATTATCTCTTCTAGATAAGCATTTTTTTTTTCAAGGGGGAAGAGATGTTGTGACCTGAAGTCGCAACCACTACAAATCCCGACCACACACACACTATCCATACGTCATTAAGTGCGGTGACTTTGATATGTTTTCAAGTGCGAAACCTGCAAATGGTGCATTTGCCTAAACATATCATATGTCGCAAAGCGCAATGACTTATGGATATCGTACATCATGAAGCGCAATGGTTTTGATATGTTTTCAAGTGCGAGACCTTGAAATAGTGCATTTGCCTAAACATATCATATGTCGCCAAGCGCAATGACTTAAACTGCGAGACCTTCAAGAACGACAGTGCATTTACCTACCCTAAATGCTGAACAAACAGTTTCTACGGCGTACGCTCAAGCCATCAGCGGCGTCGCAGGCAACGACAGCGTTGTACTATGCACAAGCATATGTTGGTACATGGCGAGGGTAAATGTAATGTATGTGTGTGTGAGCGAAGGTGATAAGCGGCGGTCAGTGCGAAGACTCGAGGCAGAGTGGAGCTAACAGTCAGCTCAAGTGGAAGTTTTAATTTTTTAGTTGCGCAAAAACCCCTTCTTGGATCCCCTTCTCCGTACGGAAAGTACGGGATCCAAAGGAAACAAAACATTATTGTCAAAATTGCGTATTTTGGTTATTATTTCGTTGGTGATTATTTCTAAAACTGTTTCGACTGTTATTGTAACTCAGATTGTTATTATTTTGGTTATGTCTGTATGCGTTGTTGTTATGCGGTCGTTGCATAAATGTTTAATTGGTTCTGTTATGTTGTTGTCTAGCGTTGAAATTGTTTCTGTTGTTCTGCTGTCTTCTAAACGAATTGTTTGTGTTTATATTATTTTGTCTGTTGTATGAATTGTTGTTTGCTCTAAAATACAATAGTTGGTTGTTCGTCTTAATAATTTTCTCTAGTTCTAAAGCTAAATTTGTCGCTTCTTCGATTAGTGATTTCGGTTGAGATGCAAATATAGTATTCTTTATATCGTCGTGTAAACCATTTTTAAAAATTGTCAAGGCATAGGATTCATTCATTTTCATTCATGACTAAATCTCTTTGTTGATCGTTAGCTTCAGTTCTGTTCTTTGATTTGTAGGTTGTTTAGTTCAGAAGTTAAATTAAGTAGTTTGTCTCTAAAATTTGTCACTGTACCATTCCGTTGCGTCAGTGTTGCAAGTTGTGTGTGGATTTGTGCAGTTGTTAAGTTACTTTTGAAAGTGTTTGTGAGAGATGCTTTAATTTTGCAAAAGTGTCTATGGTTGCTGTGTGTTCTAGGGTAGTTTTTACGTTCGAGGTTAGCTTTACATTTATTATAATATTTATTAATTTTTTTTGTCGTTCTGCTGTGTAAGTATTGTTTATTTCTACAATTTCTACTGTTAGTATATAATACAGTAAGTATTTCTACAATTGTTAAGAATGCATCTAGATCTTTATGATTTCATTTCCAGTGAAAACTGGTATCGTTTTCAAAATTAATTCGAGATTGAGTTCAGATATTTTAGGTTCTTTTTGTTTCTCTACCGTATGATTTAATAAAAGATTTTGTGTTTCTTTTAATAGAATAAGGAATTGTTCGCTCAATTCATATGCTTCTAATTTGTTTAGCTCTAAAGCAGTTTTATTAAAGTGAAATTTGTATCTATTTAAATAATTAATTTTGAAATCAATTGTTTGTTGTGTATACTTTCTGTATGAAGATTTCTTAATGTTTAGTTTGATTTTCTGTACCTCATTACAAATTTCATGTAGCTCTTCCATTAAGTTTTTTAGTCTATTTTTACATTTATTACATTTAGTCTGTTAATATATTTTTTACGTATCTTTTGTAATATAGATTAATTTTATACGTAATATAAGCTGTTAAAGAAATAATTGCTAGTATTATAACTACTGTCCATGTCATATTATATAAATTTATTAAGATATATTTTTCTTTTTTTTAAAAAATTTATTATGACAAGTAACTAATTGGTAATATACAATAAAAGTAAATTATTTAAGTTGTTTGATAGGTTAAAATCGTTTATTGAGCTTTAGGTCAAAGTTAGAACAATTAATTGTTCTAACGAATCTTTAAAAAGAAACAACAACTTTTTTCAATATGAAAAGGAAAAAATCACTAGCTGATTTTATTGCAATTTCGGCAATAAATTTCTTTGATAGTTTAACATAATTTATTTGATAGTTTAAAATCATTTATTGAGCTTTAGGTCAAAGTTAGAAAATTATAATTAAGCCCTGCTAAAGGCTTCATCAGAAATCTAAAAACAACTTCAGTAACCATGCTTTGTTAGTGGAGGACTTCCAGCAGACTGTTGGACTCCATAATAATAACATAAGCATAAATACTAAAGTAAAGCAAAAATACAACAAATGTGAGAATGTGAAATGGAAAAAAACTGAGAAATTGACACTTAAAATATCATTGCCTCTGTGGTGCAGTGCGCTAGTGCGCGTTTGCACGGGTATCACAAAGATTTCTGATGAAGCCTTTAGCAGGGCCGAAATTGCAATAAAATCAGTTAGTGATTTTTTCATTTTCATATAGAAAAAACGTTGTTGTTGTTGTTGTTGTTGTTGTTTCTTTGGAAAGATTCGTTAGAACAATTAATTGTTCTTACTTTGACCTAAAGCTGAATAAACGATTTTAACCTATCAAACAACTAGAATTTGCATTTAAAATCAAGTATGATTTAAACCATCAAACATTTAGAATTTGCATTTTAATCATATAAAATCAACATAATAAATAACAAGGTCGTTTAGAAAAAACTTTAATCAAATGGTAGAGCACGACCAAACAGAAACAAGCTGAAAATACATCAGCAAAAATCTAAAAACAACTTCGGTACCTCCTCTTAAATTTTTTGTATATTTTTTTGTCGAATCGTAAGTTATTTGTAAAAATTGGGTCTATTGAATCGAATATTGCAATTGATGCTTATTTAGGTATACCTCAGGGCTCACACTGTGGTCCATTGCTATTCTTGGTATTTATAAACGATTTGCCTGACATATTCTCGTTTTCTAAGTATTTATTGTTCGCGGATGATATTAAACTGTTTTTAAAAATCATTCACGTATCTGATTGCATTAAATTGCAGATTGATTTGTCTAATTTAAATACTTGGTGTCTGTCAAATAATCTTAATTTGAATATTAGTAAATGTTGTGTTGTTTCTTTCACTAAATGTGCCCGCCCAAACAATAATATTTGATTATACCATTGATAATTGTTTTTTAACTTGTAAAGATGAAATTCAAGATCTGGGAGTAATTTTTGACTCCAACTTAAATTTTAAAAGTCACTTTGATTTTATTATTCCGAAATCCTTCTTTATCAGAAGGAACTCAATTAATTTTAAAGATCCTCTAACATTTAAATCCCTTTATGTTTAAAGAAACTAAACTAAACTAACTAAAGAGTTAGGAGTATCGTCGAATATGGCGCCATCATATGAACTCCTTTTTATGAAGTAGATTCCAATCGTATAGAAAAAATTAAAAAAAAAATTGTTTACTAAATACGCTTTATATAAACTAATGCTATGTTCACACTGAGAGCTAAATAAATATTTACGAAATCCACATTTACGAACGGCCCTTTACTCGTAAGAGTAACATGGTCAAATATATATAGTAAGTATTTACGAAATCCACATTTACGAACGGCCCCTTACTCGTTGTAGGAGTAACAGGGAAAAATATATAAGTAAAGTTTTTCATTGGCTACATATAAAGAATAAAACTAGATTTGGTACTGTTACACCGAGCCGTGTGCAGGGTTGTCAATATTCGAAGCGCCCATTTGGCAACACTGTAACTTTCCGCAGTGATGCCAAATCGACTAATGACATACCGCATTTGAAGCGTCATTCCAAGCATATGTTTACAATGGAACAGTACACGCCACGCGAACGCTCTAAAATTGTTGAAATTTACATTCAACAAAACAAGTCAATAGTGAAAACTCAACTCAATGAGCGATGAAGATCATTTTCAGTTGAGCGGAACGGTAAACAAACAAAATTGCCGTATTTATGCCACTGAAAATCCACAAGAGATTCAAGAGGTACCTCTTCACGATGCAAAAGTCACTGTTTGGTGCGGCGTTTGTGCTAAAATGCTCATTGGGCCGTTCTTTTTCGAAGATGATAATGGACACAGAGTTACTGTCAATCAGGAGCGTTATCGCGATATGATAAACAATTTTTTCATGCCAATCGTTCGTCGAAAGCGTATCAGGCACTACTGGTTTCAACAAGACGGCGCGCCACCACACACAAGCCGCACTACAATCGATTTTTTGAAGCAATTGTTCCCTGGCCGTTTGATGTCAAAAAATGGTGGTTTCGATTGGCCGCCAAGATCACCAGATTTAACGCCTCCAGACTTCTATTTGTGGGGTTATTTGAAATCAAAGGTTTACGTCAACAAGCCAAAGACCCTAAAAGAGCTGAAAACCAACATCCGTCAAGAAATAACCGCCATTCCCATCGAAACGTTGAAGAAAACCATGGAAAATGTTGCAAAACGGGCACAATATGTCGTAGAGGCCAATGGCGACCATTTACGAGATATCATATTCAAGAAATAATGTAAGCAAATCTACTTGAACCCAATTAAATGATATTCATGACGAACAGACAAAAAATTGTGGTTTCTTTGATTTATTTAAAAATAAAATGGGCACTTCGAATATTGGCAACCCTGTAGTTTATTTCAATATTAAAAGCAGACTGAATTCTAAAATACAAAAGTATTAAGGCTAGACTTAAATAAAAGACCTTAAATGCTGATTTTGCATTAACTGCAGAATGTTGAAACTGCTAATCTTGCGCCTCGTGTGTGGTGTTGGGTAACTGTTGCACTATTTGTTGAAACCGCTGATCTTGCGCCTCGTGTGTGGAGTTGGGTAACTTTGCATAAAACGGTAATATAGGTCAACGGCCGCTGTCGCTAGGCGATCGTGTTAACACCTCCCTCGCTTAAGTGATGGCCGTCCTCGGGCTTCCTGAAACTGTCGATCACGATCTGGAGGGATTTTTTCGTTTGTCTTCTTCTTCGTTCTTGGTATAGCTTGAGGAGTGCGTAGCGGCCAACTATAATGACAACTGTTGCTAGGCCGGATAAGAGGGGTCTTGTTGCTAATTTCTCCTCGACATCCCCGATATAATTTAGGTTCTATACGCTCATTCTTTGGAGGTATGGTAGACTTAGTATCTCGTTATGGCTGGTTATGTTCAGAGCAGCCATCGCGGCTGACCCTGGTGATTTCTTCAATACCCCGTCTCGATTCATGTATGTGGACCCATTGATGCCAATTTCCTCGTTGAAAGTTAGGAGAAAGGTACCAGTGACCGTCCTGTTAGGACCGTTGGTGGAAGTTATAATGGCGGAGTTCTCGTTGATTATAATGATGCCATCATCGACGACTTCTAGCGGTTCAAGGTGACTTGGTCTAGTACTGCAACTAGCGATGTTGCCAATGTGACGTTGTTGTAAGCGTCGCGGTGCAGTTTCCGATACCCAGTACTCGGCTGCCACATTCGGCAACATTGTTGTGTTCGGAGAATTGCAAGATAGTCCCGTTACGCTGGACTGGGAATAATTTTACCTTCTTACACTCTAACTTAGGTATTGGAAATTTAATAAGAAAATGTAAAAACTTATTATCTAATAAAACCTTAATATAAGATACTTCCATAAGATCTGTTATACTAATATTTGTAGAACGCATGACAATCCCATTTTTTATATCTTCAGAGTCCAAAATTGTGGGGTTTATTATTTTAATCTTTGCAAGAGTAATGGTTAGCATTAAATTTTCTAGTTCGGAAATCATTATTCTGTTTCTAGCTAAGAGTGAATCATATAAAATGCCGGTGTCAATTTGTTTTCTGTTCCTGTGTCTTTGAGTTGATAGTTACCTGTCTGTTTTCGGAATTTATAAGTTCTTGCTGTCTAAATTTTAGTTTTTCGAAGTCATCGAAGTCTGGGGTTCCTGCGATTACTTTGAGTGCGGTTCCCAAGAGGTTGATACTTCTAGCGTGTCGATGGTGCACGTTCAGGGTTGCCAAGAGGATGTTGATGTGTTCAACATCAGCGTCAAGTAGTTTTCTCATGTGTGACAGAGGGAAATGATTTGTGAGCTGTTTAGTCTCATTTGCCATTGCTGAATATGATTCAAGGTTGGTGGAATGTTTAAAATAATCGAAGCCCTGCCATATTGTTACATCCCCGTCTGAGATTGGAATGTAATCCGCGTTTTAGTAGTCCGTTATTTTTGCCGCTATCACTTGAACAAAAAGTATCCCTATATAGAACCTAAAATATAAAAAAAAGGTTAAACCCCAAGATTAGTCAGTTTAGAAGAAAGAGAGGGAAAAAAGAAAGAGGGAAGAAAGAAAAAAAAAGAAGACTGGAATGTTCATCTAAGATTGTCCTTATGGACCACCCTCCCTTTAATAAGAACCGTGGTTCCCAAATCAGCTTCTAGTTTTTCTTCAGCATACAATGGCGTTAATTTGTTTCCTAGTCTTCTGTTTGATTTTACGAGAACACGTTCTCCCACCTCGAACACCCTGTTTTGTCGGGAAGGATTGTTCCTTTCAAGTTGAGCCTTTTCGATCTTTTCCATTATTACTTTTCTAGTTTCCTGGGGTGTGGCCTGGATTATGTCTATAGGTCTTTTGCCGGTTACTGAGTGAATCGAACGGTTATACTCAACTGTGGCCATCAATATTAGATCTACCACGTCGTCTATTTTGTTTTCCAGTTTCAGGCACCTTGCAATCTCCAAAAGAGTCCTATGGAGCCTTTCGGCTTGCCCATTTGAAGTGCTGTGAAGTGGGGGCGCATTCACCACGTCAATCCCGAATTGGTTTTTTAGTAGGGAAGAAATGGTTTCTGAATTGAAGGCTTCATTATCGCAATAGATTATCTTTGTGTTCGTGAAAATGTTCATTAACTGTAAAATTGGTGCCTTAATGTCATTTATTGTACGCGATGGTATGGGTTGAACGACTGCGAACTTTGAAAACTTGTCAATGCAAGTAAGAAAATATTTTTTTCCCGTCGA
Organism: Dichetophora obliterata; assembly: GCA_963920525.1. NCBI lineage: Eukaryota > Metazoa > Arthropoda > Insecta > Diptera > Sciomyzidae > Dichetophora > Dichetophora obliterata. Next base: position 131,814,505 of record OY986436.1, read on the forward strand.
AAAAATATCGATGTGCAAGATTTCGCCTTCGCGTGATGGAATGGGTGTTACCCCAAGCTCCTATTTTTGTGGGTGTCTGTCGTATTTGGCTTTTGTGCAAATCTTACAGTTTGTGACGATTTCATTGGCTAACTTCGTCATTTTGGGGAAGTAGTAATCGGAAAGGATTTGCTTAACGTTTTCTTGGGCAGCTCTGTGGGCCCGATTGTGTTCGGTTTGAACTATTTCCCTTTGTTCAGTTCTATTTTGTTCTTTGTTCACCATTTTTCTACAGTGCCAAAACTTCGTTGATGGAAACTGTCTAACCAATTGGTGCTGAATGCTTGCGAGCACTGGTAGCTCGCAATATATCGCATTGACTACATCTGGGTTTATAATAGTTTTGATATCATTCAGTAGGGTGTTCTTGTCTGTGAAGTTGATTAGGTGACGAGTTTTTTTCCGAAAAATATGAAGTAACGCTTGGATTTGAATTGTGCTTCTTCCAGAATTATCTGGTTTCTAAAGCAATTGACTGGCTTGTCAGTTGCTTCGATCGTGTAGGTTAGCGATTCCTCGCTGTGGATCGTCGCGTGATCCGAAAAAGCCTCTTGTTCCAAGGCATGAATATGTTGCCGTGATAGTGCATCGGCCACGTAGTTTTCCCTCCCAGGTTTGTAGAAGATTTTTGCATTGTGGTCTTCCACAAATGCTTTCCATCGCTTAAATTTTGGGTTCGAATTCTTTTCGGAGACCGCAAACGTAAGCGGCTGATGATCGGTGAATATGTTTAGATCTTTAACCCCATAATGGAAATTTCTCAGGTTTTTGAGAGCCCATACGATTGCTAAAAGTTCACGTTCATTGGAGGCGAGATTTAGTTCGTTATCTTTTAGGGTTCTCGAAATCATTGTTATTGGTCTTTTATTTTGAGAGAGGACCGCCCCTAGACTTGACGCTGAAGCATCCGTCGTAAGGTCGAGCGGCTTCTTAAAGTCTGGGTAAAGTAGGGTGACATCGTCTGATGCCAGAATTTCTTTCAGCTTGTTGAAGGCTTGGGCCTGTTTTTCATCGAGATTTATCATTACTTTTTTTAAATGGTTCGCACTAATTTTACCGTTATCACCTTTAAGTATATCAGTTAAGGGCTTTGCCAAGGACGCGAAGTCTTTGATGAAACAACGATAGTAGCTTGCCAACCCGAGAAACGACCTGACATTGAAGAGTGTAGAAGGTTGTTCATAATTGCGAATAGCTTCTACCTTGCTTGGACTTGTTTTTATACCCTCGCCAGATACGACAAATCCCAAGTATTCCACGCTTTCTTTAAAGAAGTGTGATTTTTCACGAGCAACTCTCATATTTGCTTGATATAATGCCCTTAAGACCTGTTCTGTATGTTGGATATGGTCTTTCGCGTCTTCAGAGAAAATTATTACGTCATCAACGTAAACGTAGCATGTTTTTCCTATTAATTCTCTGAGAACGTCATCGATGGCTCGCTGAAAAATGCTGGGGGCATTTTTCAAACCAAAAGGAAACCTATTAAATTCATATTTCCCGTTACCTACGGAAAAAGCCATTTTCTCCCTGTCACGTTCAGCGAGGGATATTTGGTGGAACCCTGACTTTAGGTCCAGAGTTGTGAAGTACCTAGCTTTTCCCAAGTTTGATAGTATTACTGAAATGTTTAGGATCGGATACTTGTCGTCTATAGTTTTTTCGTTTAGTTTCCGAAAATCTATGACGAGACGCTTTTTGATATTACCGTATTCGTCTCTTATTGATAAAAAAGGATCAACAACCCAAATGGGGTGAACGGGATGGGCGTATTATGTCCTTTTTAAATAAGTCAATTATTTCACTATTTACAAAATCAGCAACGCCCATAGGGTAGGGGTACAGTTTTGAGTAAACTGGGTCGTCAGTATCTGTTCGGATAGTTGCGACAATGTTCGTGTTGAAGGGTAGGGACTCGTTGGGGTCTGCAAAGACGCCAGACAATTTCCGTATCATTTTGTGAAAAATATTTTTTACTGTTTGGGGTGCTTCCAAATCTTCTACTTGTGTGAAATTAACATCGACACATTTGAAAAATTGTATCTCCTCAGATCCGGTGTTGGTTCTGAGAGTTTTATTCTTAAAATCTTATGTTGACCCCGTCTGTGTTAACAGGTCAAGGCCAATTATGCCATCAAATGTTGATAGCGTAGGTAAAATAAAAAATGTGCTATTGGTGTCGAACAAACGGACAATGCACTTTTCCTTAATGTTATCAAATCCATGGATAGACTTTACGATGAAAGGTTCTTCCACAGGAATTTTACGTTTAAGTTCTGTTAATGGCTTTATGTAATTTTTAGACGCTGCTGTGTCCACTAACAGTTTAATCGTTCTCCCTGCTATACTTCTATTTATGAATGGTAGCAGGAAGTTTTGTCTAAAAAATTTAATTGATCATGCCCCTGGAGGTGATCAATTACTGCTAACGCTTCTGATGCGGCTAAGCTTTGATAATCAGATTCCTCTTGATCTACGGAAGGGTTATTCTGCAAGAGATTATTCACCCTTTGATGCTTTGGGCCTGTAAATCTAGTATTACCGCTAAGTGGCCTTTTCATTGTTTGGCCTAGATTATGATTGGTATTGGGCCGAGGCCTGGTTGTGGCCGGCCATAGCCTGATTATGAAACTGATTTCGACCGTGGATTTGGCCAGGACTATTCGACTGGAACTGAGTGGGCTGTCTGAATCGTTGTGAAGAGTAAACTTTCATTGGCTGTACCGGGCCTAAGTTTTGTGGAGTCCTACCTCCAGTATTCTGTTGTCTAAAAAAATGCGGATTTTTTCGTATATTGCCTGTCTGATTATCATTCGCAATGTTTTTTCTTTGTTTTGCTGTCTCTGCTCCCCACGCTGTGTCCTGTCTTCTACACTTCTTGCATAATTGCTTGCGAACATGTAGCGTTCGTGGTTGGATTCAACCTCCTGAGCTAATGCTAGCGCTGTCGGTAAATCGGCTGGTCTCGCCGCAAAAAGTATATCTCTCAATGCTTTCCTAGTTCCCGAGATGAAGACTCTAAGTGCGTCCGCCCTATACTTCTCATTCAAAGATGCAGCAATAGTTTTTTCATATGTCATAATTGTTTTGTTCGTGAGGAGTGTTAGTTTTCGCTCTACTTCGTCATAATATTGTAGAATCGTCATACTACCCTGGCGAAGAGTTGACAGCTCCTGCTCTATTATATAAATTGGTCGCTTGTCCGAGTACGTAAAGGTAAGGCGGCTAATAATTGCCTTAAAGTTAAGGACAGTATTGAAAGATGAGAGCACCATATCAGCAGAGCCTTTGATTTTATTTGTAATAATTGCTACTGCCTGGTAGTGTTTTGAACTCACATTGTGACTTTCAAATAATTTGTACGCGGTGTGCGCCGCTTGTCTCAAAGATGCCTAACTTTCTTGTCTACCTTCAAAGTACGGCAGCGATTTTATAATGTCTAATGATTCGTCACATGATGTCCCTGGAGTTATTTCTACGTCCTTGTACGTTTCCACCTGGGGTGTTGTCACTGTCAAGGTTGTCAAACGTTCGTTAATACCTGCTATAGTTTGTTCAAAATTGGCCCTCTGAACAGTAAGTGCGCTACTTACTGCACCCTCTATCAAAGCCATTAACTGCGCTGGTTCCATTTTGTTTTTTCCGTCACTTTTCCTTGACCACCAATTTGTGTTACTTCTGTTATCGTTTACTCTCTTCTCAGTTGTAATTTTTTTGAAGAAAAATTCAAGACTTTGTTCGTCGTCACTCATGAAATTATTTGAAAAAAGGAAAACAATTGACAAAGAATCGACACTAACACTTTATATTTTAGTTATAGATTAAAAAAAAATTTTAGTATTAAGATTTTGTTATACCGGTGATTAAAAATGTGAGAAAAAATTTTATTTTTACAAAGATTAAAGTTGGCGGTTTTTTTCGCAAAATTTTTTTGGTTTGATTGAGAAAAAAAAAATTGTCATAAATTCTACTCACATTTCGTTTTTTTTTTTATTCTTATCTAAATAAGTCTGCTTTCTGTGGTCTGCTGGTTAATCTTTCAGGGCACTGTTGCTGCTATTATTTGGTTGACTGCGACGTTAGTTGCTCCCGTTGTTTTTTATTTTTTATTTGCTTGTTGATACGTTGCAATTCTTGTTATCTTTTCAGAGTTTTTTGTATTTTTATTTTTTTCGATTATTTTTCCGGTGCGACGTTAGTTGCTGCCGTTGTTTTTTTATTTATTTTTAATTGCTTGTTGATGCACTGCAATTTTTATTATCTTTTCAGAATTTTTGTAGTATTATTTTTCCGGTTCGAGTTATAGTTGGGCGCCAGTAAAGTTTTTCATTGGCCACATATAAAGAATAAAACTAGATTTGGTACTGTAAGACCGAGCCATGTAGTTTATTTCAATATTAAAAGCAGACTGAATTCTAAAATACAAAAGTATTAAGGCTAGACTTAAATAAAAGACTTTAAATGCTGATCTTGCATTTACTGCAGAATGTTGAAACTGCTGATCTTGCGCCTCGTGTGTGGAGTTGGGTAACTTTGCATAAAACGGTAATATAGGTCAACGGCCGCTGTCGCTAGGCGATCGTGTTAACATATATAGTAAATGCTCTAAACGCGCATTTAGCTCTCAGTGTGAACATAGCATAAGGTGGGCAGATGGAATCCCTTGGTATGACTCGAGGAAATTGCTGGGCTGCAATCGGTTAAATATAGGTGGTCTTATTGTTCCTTAATATTTGTTTTTAATGTACTGGCCGGCACTATAAAATGTTGTGAAAAAGCAACTCCCTATAGACCCACGACTCAATAGATTATTTGAGGATAGTAGTCATATAACTAACTATGCTCTTAATGCACCTATCGCGCGCTGTAAACGCCTCTCTAATAGCTTTGCAGGGGTTTAGATTTTAAGGTTTGCTTATCTCGTTTCAAACTCTTATAGCTTTGCAGGAGTTTTAGATTTTAAGGTTAGCTTATCTCGTTTCAAACTCGCCTTATTTATATTGTTCAACTAATTGTAATGTTGTGATAATTCCAGACTGTTTGTAAGAGTTAAGCTTTGTTTATTGTACTTTATTGTTAGAATACTTACTTATTAACTAAAACTATTTATTCACTTTATATTAGTCTGTAAGATTTGTAATCTGTAGACCAAATAAATAAATAATTTTATTGGCAGCCACCCAGAGCTACTGCAAGGAAAAAATTGCCCCACATCGGGGCAAAAGGTTGTAAAAGTTACTATAAGGTGAATTTCTTCGGTAATAAGATTAACTATACCGTACAAAGGCAAACAATTTTATGTGTTAAATTCCAAATATAATGAAAACAACGAAATGTATTTTGTTTCCTTCTTAACTGGCGGCCTTCGGCCGACTTTTAACAACATTAACTTTTTTCACTTTTTTTTTGTGGAATGTATGTATTAAGGGCTTCTAATTCCAATTAAAAAATTAATGGCCGCTCTCATCTGGTTTAGAAGTAATAGGGCTCCAAAGTTGAAAAATGGGCTCGAAAAACTTGCCTATATCTTTGCTATATATAAATAAAACTAAGCAAAATGGTTATTAAAGTAAAGGCTATGCTATTACCTATTTAATAAGCTATTAACCATAAAATTTCATTAATTACTTTTAAGATATAACTCTTTTTATGTAAAAAAAGTTTAGTTTTTTTATTTATTTATTTATTGGCCAAGCAAGGCAATTAACTTATTCTAACAGGTTTGTTTATTTTTTTCTCCTCTCCCATTTCCTTGTTTTGGTGTTCGAAGATATGCAAATCGAAATGGGCGCAATCCCCCCACCTGATCGACATGAATTCAAGAACACGTCAAAAAGAAAAGGAGAGAAGAAAAGAAAAAAGAAAAGTAACTTACATGCTAATATATTTTATACATAGCATAGCTAAGAATTTTATTTGATAAGAATAGGAGAGATCTGAGAAGGGAGTTGGGAATTGGAAAGGATACGCTTAACAAACTGGCTATTTATTATCTTAGCATTTAATTCTTGACGACTAAAAGGACAATAAAGGAAGAGCGCAGGATTATTGGGCTTTTAGTAGGGAAAAAGATTTGGAGAGGGCATGCTTACTTATAGATTAAAATTTCAAATATTTACATTTTTAAAAAAGCCAAGTATTTATTTCAGGGACCGAAAATAAATGTTATTCTAGATTTCACAGCAGAAAAAATTGGGCAATTTCAACACATAAAAATTTTCGTTATGAATAACTTTTATTTTTAAGAAAAATGTTTTTGGTTGCCGGATAACTTTTATTTTTGAGGAATAATTTTTTAGGTTGGCTCATAACAGTTATTTTTTTATATTAATTTTTTCGGTTATTAGTGTCAAAAATCAAGAAAAAGACGACTTTTTCTTTTGAAATGGATTCACACCTCTTAGCCGTGGTTGATATGGGGTAATCATCTAACGTCATCGTCGTGATGTCAGAATTTCAAAAAGTTTTTTGACACCATGGTGGACCCTAAAAAGGTGTTTTTTATATTCGCTTCCCTTTCTAAATTTTTCCCAGAGAAACCGGCTACCACATCGATTACCGACGACTGATTACCTAACCGAATACAAATTACTGAAGCGATTACTTAGTCGAATACCGATTACTAAGCGATTACATAACCGAAGACTGATTACTGAAGCGATTACAAAGCGATTACTTAGCTGAATACCAATTTCTAAGCGATTACATAACCGAAGACTGATTACTGTAGTGATTACTTAGCTGAATACTGATTACTAAGCGATTACATAACCGAAAACTGATTACTGAAGTGATTACCAAGTGATTACTTAGCCGAATACTGATTACTTAGCGATTACATAATCAAATACCGATAACTGAAGTGATTACCAAGCGATTACTAACCTGAATACTGATTACTAAGCGATTACATAACCGAAGACTGATTACTGAAGTGATTACCAAGTGATTACTTAGCCGATAAAAACTGTTTATTTTTTTATTTTTCAATGAATTTATGCTTCAATTTAGTTTTACAAACATTATTTTTGATCTCTCATGATTTCTCGCGAAATCAGCACTAAATTTAATAAAACTTGCATCAAATGCAACTTTAATTAATAAAATCATGTTTTTACATTCCAGAATTAATGCATCTGACATCAGCAATGAATTAAAAGGATATGACAAATTTTTAAATTAATTTCACATGTTTGCGTAAACTATTTAATCAACTATAGAAAACTATTGAAGTAATAAAAAAGCTGAGTATACCTCATAAAAAATTATTTTTATTACAAAATTTTAAGAAATCGATTTTTTAATAAAATATGTTTGCTTAGTCATTATCTAAGAAATTAAATAATGTAATTTTTAATATTAATGCTTTGATATTAATAGGCCCTTTAATGTGTGGTTTAATTGCACAATGTTATATATTTTCCAAAATTAGGTAGATGCTTATATGAAATTGATGCTTTTTTTAATTCCAACATCAGATTTGAAATTACCAACCAGCGAATCTAAAAAGATTATAAAACAAAAAATACTTTTTAGGGTCCACCTTAGTTTCAAAAAACTTTGAAATTCTTAAATCAGATTTGAAATCAGTGACCCCTACATACTGGCAGAACATCTAGCATTTCTGACATGGTTTTATACACAGGCTGAGGTAAAGCTCAGCCGCACCAGGATCCTGTGAAAGATTCAGTAACTGTTCTTATGATAGTATCTTATGTGTGCAGCGTTAAGTAACCGGGGCGTGGGTTAATCGTGCTGTCGCTTTTCCGCCTGTTCAAGCTGTTCCTTTGTTCTCGTAGCCGCTTAAGTTATCGGTATTCAGCCAAGTAATAACTTGGTAATCACTTCAGTAATCAAGTTTCGGTTATGTTATCACTTAGTAATCAGTATTCAGCTAAGTAATCACTTCAGTAATCAGTCTTCAGTTATGTAGTCGATTAGTAGTCAGTATTCAGCTAAATAATGTCTTGGTAATCACTTCAGTAATCAGTATTTGGTTATGTAATTGCTTAGTAACTGGTATTCGGCTAAGTAATCACTTCAGTAATCAGTCTTCGGTTATGTAATCGCTTAGTAATTGGTATTCAGCTAAGTAATCGCTTGGTAATTGCTTAAGTATTCAGTATTCAGTTACGTAATCGCTTAGTAATCAGTATTCAGCTAAGTAATCGTTTGATAACCGCTTCAGTAATCAGTCTGCGGTTATGTAATCGCTTAGTAATCAGTATTCGGCTAAGTAATCGCTTGGTAATCGCTTCAGCAATTGGTACTCGGTTAGGTTATCAGTCGTCGGTAATCGATGTGGTAACCGGTTTCTCTGGGAAAGATTCTAGAAAGGGAAGCGAATATAAAAAACACCTTTTTAGGGTCCACCATGGTGTCAAAAAACTTTTTGAAATTCTGACATCACGACGTCATATTTTTCTTGATTTTTGACACTAATAACCGAAAAAAATTAATTTCAGAAAATAACTGTTATGAGCCAACCTAAAAAAATTATTCCTTAAAAATAAAAGTGATCCGACAACCAAAAAACATTTTTCTTAAAAATAAAAATTATTCATAACTGAAATGTATTTTAACCCGTTTTAATAATTAATTTTAACCAATTCCAAAAAAGTTGCATAACAGTTATGTCCCTGATTTATTTATCTATTAACCCAAGCAAGGTTATCTTAAATAAAGTTTAATTAACTTAGATTAAGGTGTTGGGAGCCTAGTTGCTTGAAGGAAGGTATTTTGAGGGAAATATGGACTTGGAAAAGCTAATTTTCCTTAAAAGCTTATAACAGCTAAATAACTGAAAATAGCTGAAAACTTTTCAGTCGGATGATCAAATTTTGAGTTGAATATAATTGTCAAAATATGTGTTAGCCCAAGGGGCTAACAATCGAAAGCGAATTTTCGACACTCAAAAATAAAGAAAAAAAAACAACACGTCAATTTCCGCGACTTATTTCGTAAACTTGTAATATTTTTAACTTAAAAAACTTAAAAAAATAAAAACACGAAAGTGCTTGAGTTTGTGTGCTTGTGTGGGCCAACGATCTCCCGGTGCATCAGCAAGTGCAGCAAGGTTAAATTGGCTTTCTTTACCGGCGAACGTCCTCCAAGTGCCACCACTAGCAGCACAAGCAAGTGCAGTGCAAAATTTGTTGCTAGCCACCATCCTCCAAGTGCCATCACCAGCAGCACAAGCAAATGAAGCGCAAATTCTTCGCTTTCAAATTTTTTAATTCACGCCGGAGTATAATGGCATAATTTGCCTCTGCGCTTGTGACTTTCTGAAATAGTGCTTCTGAAATAATGGAGAGTTGACCAGTCAAGTGAATTGTACTGCACTTGCTGATGCTGCTCGTGGCGACTCTCGGAAATTTGCGCTGCACTTGCTTGTGCTGCTGGTGATGGCACTTGGAGGATGTTGGCCAGCAAGAAATTTGCGCTGCACTTGCTTGTGCTGCTGGTGGTGGCACTTGGAGGATGGTGGCTAGCAACAAATTTTGCACTGCACTTGCTTGTGCTGCTGGTGGTGGCACTTGGAGGACGTTCGCCAGTAAAGAAAGCCAATTTAACTTTGCTGCACTTGCTGATGCACCGGGAGATCGTTGACCCACACACGCACACACAAACTCAAGCACTTTCGTGTTTTTGTTTTTATTATTTTGTTATTTCTTAAGTTTTTTAAGTTTACAATACTATAAGTTTACGAAATAAGTTGCATGTACATACAAGCACTCGAATTATATATGTCACAAATTGAATAAAATGCAAATTAAATAAAATATTTGCGCTAAAACACAACCGAAATGTGAAACGTCAAAATTTGTAATTGTCAAAATTTATTTAATTAGCCCTTATTCCATAAATTCATGTGAACTGGAGAGGGTTACACTAAAGAAAGATCTTGGAATTCTATAAGACCCCTGTTTAAATTTTAAAGACCATATCAATCTTATCATCAATTAATCTTACTCCATGCTAGGCTTCTTAATAAGGAGTTCTAAAGATTTTAATGACCCCCTACACTCTAAAAAGTTTATATGCTGCACTAGTTCGGCCACACTTACAGCCCTATTCTGGCAAATTAACAAATTGTTAACCAGTATTTTGAATATTTCTATGTGTTTGTTGTTTTCAATACAAAATTTAAAGCTCAAAAAACAAAATTTGTTAATGAAATTGTCAATAACTGAAAAGCAGTTGACAATTTTTGTCAAAATTTTTTATTTTTGAGCTTCAAATTTTGTTTTGAAATAAAAAAATTACAACAAATACATAGAAATATTCAAAATACTGGTTAACAATTTGTTAATTTGCCAGAATAGGGCTGTTAAAATACTGCTCACTCTTATGGAATCCTGCTTCATCCACTCAATCTCTTAGAATCGAAAGAGTTCAGAAAAAATTTACAAGATTCATGGTTTTCAAATTTAACTGGAACCTCCCTCAGCCTCCACCTTACAGAAATCCAATGTGTTTTACGTAGACACCTGCCGTGTAGGCTTAATTCTACGGTGCTCCATAGCGTGGGACCGAAATATTGCGTCGGCCAACGCCCCTTTGAGGGTTCAAAGGTACCAAATTAGCTAAATGTTGTGATGACATGTCGCAACCCTTGGTAGGGGTGGAGGCCTATCTAAAACCTCTTCCGTACTCTGGGGTACGGCACCCGGTTTGAGAATGCAAACCTACACCGAGCTGAGCAGCTCTACCCGCGATATAGGTGATAAACACACAGCCACCACGAATCTCCCCGAAGGGCCGACCCAATCAGTCAACCTGGCGCATGCCAAGGGGCTACCGACTGCCCGTGGTACCAACTTTCAAGTCTTTGGTCAGACCTCGTAGCATACTAAAAGCATACTACTACCAGTTTTAGCTCATCACAGCTCCGGACTGGTAACCAATCACCTCCACCTTACACCACTAGATGTGCCTTAATTGATATTCTCTCACTTGAATCTAGACGTAAAATTCAATCTGTCACTTTTATTCGCGATTTACTCCATCGCCAAATTCAGTGTCCAGCTCTGCTTGATTTACTAGATTTTAATACCCCATCGCGATTCCTTAGGAGGCAGTTTAATTTTCGTGTACCTTTCCATAGAGGTGCTTATGCTCAAAACGAGTCTATTACACGTTGCACCGTTGAAGCTAATCGGGTCTTGTCTATGATTGATATCTTTGATAATATTCAAAGAAATTACCTTAAAATTAACCTTAAACTTCTCCAAATATATCATGTCTCGTAGTGCTATTAATTTCTGTCCACTTGATATCATATACACTTTTATTTATTTTTTGTTAATTTTATAATAATTCTGTGATATTTCTGTAATTTTATAATATTTCTGTGTTCTTCTTACATAAATTCTCACTGTTATTTTATTTTATATTAAATTTTATTATATTCTTGAGTATAACATAATTAGCCTATAAGAGTTCATGTCTCAGCATGCAGGAAATCTACCTCTCAATTTTTATATATCCTTACATAATTTTTATTGCTTTGCATTAAAGTTTCTTGAGTACGTTTATATTTAAACTATTAATTATATTTAATTATATTTAATTTATAATTTTTTATTTAAAGATTTATTTAATTTTAAAAGGTTATATAAAGTATATTAAATTGTTAAGTAGTCTATAAGAGAAACTGCTCTGATTGATGAAATAACTAAATAAATAAATAAATTTCATCGTCCATTTGACACAGCAAAAAAGACAAATTTATTTCAACACACACAAATTTTATTGAACTTGATATTTTCTATCTTACCACGACTGAAAAGTTTCATTTTGACACACACCCAAAGTATATATTGATAGCACCAGTTCTCAAGAGAAGACAGTTTCGACTGTAAGCAAATTACATCTGTTTCCGATTTAATAACATGGTACATTTTTAGGTCGTATGCATACACTAGATGTGGGATATCGAAAAGAATATCAGATAGGTATGAGATAAAAATATTAAAGAGAAGTCGACCAAGGTGACTACCTTGTGGTACGCCGGATGTAACTAAAATCTGTTTGAATAAGATACCTTGAAATTCTACGAATTGGGACCTGTCGTGGAGATAGGGCTTCAGCCAATTGAGCAAAGATCCTGAGATACCAATCCTTTCCAATTTGAAAGCCAAGATATCATGATCGACACGATCAAAAGCTTTGCTAAAGTCGGTGTATATTGCCTCCACTTGATGTCCTTTTTGCATTTTACTTAAAACATCAGAGATCATAATCACTAGATTTGTTGTGGTTGATCTACCTTTACTGAAACCATGTTGTTGTTAATAATAGATGTTAGTTTTGCGCATATAATTGTTTCAAACAATTTTGGAATCGCCGATAATGTGGCGATTGCTCTATAATTTTCAACAGACTTTTTATCACCATTTTTATTTATTGGTGTTAGGTGTGATATCTTCCAATACGATGGAAAATATCCTTGGAGCAGGGATTTCTTAAATATTATATTATAAAGGCATGGTAAGTGTGTCTAAACATCGGACTAGTAAGTGCGGGGGTCTGATATTTAATTTGGATTTCCAGCTTAATATATCGAAACCTGAAAAATTTTTATAAAAAATCGAGCGATCTGCGGCGCTCATTTTATTAATCTCAACATAACGTATGAATATAATTACTTTGAAAATTTTTTAGGAAAAATAGAGAAATTTCTAAAAACAGTTCTGATTTTCTAAATGACAATGCTATTGATATACTAACCTTATTTATTGTAAAAACTTCGATTTCACATCAATTTGGGAACAGTTCAAGGACCAAAATTTCATATCACAAAAACATCTTCAAACGTAAGTCCAAAAAGAGCTATATCTTCAAGAGATATTAATATATTTTCAAGTTTTATACCACGTTAAATAGATACCTGCATTACCTTTCTTTTGATACCCATCGTTCATAAACTACGATACCGATTTTGAGCACTTTTTACACCTCCCTCCCCCTCCGTTACTTTTCGTAATGCAATTCAAAACCCCTCCCCCCATAAAGTAACGTGACATATAAAATAAAAAATGGATTTAAGCAAATTATATTATTTTACACAATAGCCCTCAGAATTGTCACTAGTATTACTGACCATATAAATATATATGACTATTAAAGGTACAATATAAAACTTACCAGAGGTAAGTAAAATCCTAGCTGGGTTTCGCGAGTTTGGCGAACGTTTTCTTTTTATGGCTCCCTATATATTTGGGTTTTTAGTGATTTTGAGAAAAAATAGTATTATTAGTTTTTGTAAAACAGCTCCTTCAGATATGCAGAGCTGGGTTGTAATGATTGCTTTTTAATTTAATTCCACCTCAATTTCAATTCCTTGGAATTCGGAGTTGGTAATTGTGCATCTCAAAAATGTAATTGGAAAAACTTTTCAAGTACATTACAGGAATTGTAATTGGTAATTGGACATCTCAATTCCTCAGGAATGAAATTGAAAAAAAAATCGTCAGTTCCATTACAGGAATTGTTCACTTCAATTCCTCAGGAATGGAATTGAAAAAAATTTTAAATTCCATTTCGGGAATTGTAATTGGTTGTTGAACGCCTCAATTCCTTAGGAATAGAATTGGAAAACATCGCTTTGTTAGTGGATTAATGAAAATTTTTGTGTACCAAGCCCCTTGCAAAAAGTCTATGGTATTGGACCAGGTAGCGTAGCAGCTTTTTATTTCGTTATAACTCAAAATGTGGTTTTAAATTAAAAAATTGGTATCTTCGATAATGCATTTATTTGCAAATATTTCATTAACCGACTAATAGTGGGAGTCAAATAAAGTTTTCTAATATATAATTTTTTTTTTAAATATCAAAGAATCAAGGCATGCGCCTTATACAGACAAGTTTTGGTCTTTGACCTGAAAGGAAAGGGATAGATTTATTTAGAGGAATTGATTGGAACCATACGTGAATTATTGATTAGGCGAAACAACTGTGAAAGACAATTTGAACTGCTTTAAACCGAGGCTAGTGTTATGCCTTAACCTCGGCAAGCATTTCCAGCCCTTTAATTCCACATTTTCAAAAGAATTTTCAATTTTATTTCGGCTACAATTTTGTTAAACATAGTATAAGAAAAATTTGGATTCCCTTCAAGTTATGACCAAAAAAGCGCAAAAAGCAACAAAATTTAAAAAATTTTTTTAAATACATATATCGTTTTACTTACCTTTGGTCATAGTATCAGTCCTATTTCGCAGAATCGTGTTATTTCGTTGAATGTTGCACAGTGTAATCAGTGGACCTGCGCTGTTAAATGCATAAATCTATTCATATAATAACACTGTAAAAAAAATCTGTACATTTAATGTTATTTGGAAATTTTTTCTGCGCTGAACATTTTGAAGGATGTGGATTCTAACAGCCATATTCATAAAAATATTTTAAAACAGCTTTCAAATGTTTTTTAGTTAAAATGCTTTTTAAAGTTGAAATACTCTTTGAAAGTGTTGTATTTATAAACGAGTTGTAGGAGTCTTGTAGTTGAAATGAGAATACTGAAGATTTATTTAAAGTAGGAACAGTTGTAGTTTTCGTTTGTGACTTTGATAAATAGAATGACAATTGCTTAAAAATTTAAAAAAGAAAAAAATAGGTTTGTGAATTTGATATATTGACAGGCATTTGTTTAAAATTTTGTTTTGTTTAAATCAAAAACAGTGTTGCCATATTTTTTTAAACTTTTATTTTCAGAAAAAATCTTAATTTTTTGTGAAAAAACTGGAACTAAAAAATAACTAAAACAAACATATATATTTAAAATGTGTGCTTTAAAATTTTTATTCTTGTATTTGAAATGAAGTATTTAAATTAAATTAATTATTAAACAAAATAAAAACAATCGCACTCATTAACTAAAATCATTTAAATTATCAATTTATTGAAAAACTTAAAAATTTGTTTAAAAAAATATACATTTGATATTTATATGAATGTAAATGTCATTACCAATTTTTTGAGATCAGATAAAATTACATCCCATATAAAATAGTTTTACTCATTAATAAATCAAATTAATATTAGTAGATTAATTTAAGAAATGTGGAGATAATTCCAAGTCTGTTCAAAGGAAAGTTGCTTATGCTGTTTTATCGATTCCTGAAGCACCAGCAAATGCAGAAAGCATTTTTCTCAAATCTGTAGTAATAAACCCAAAATTATAAATACATTTTATATCAAACCTTTTGTGAAATTTTGCAATAGAAAGACTGTTTAAGAAAAATCAAACAGTCACAAATGATGAAATCTGAAAAATTAAATTATTTTGTAAACATATTTTGATCAAACTTTTTTACTTTTTCTTATGACTGTTGTAATTTGTACAGTTCCAATCCTTTTCCTTAAAAAAATCCCACACAAGGTGGGAGTTTCTAATTTATCTCTTGCTACAGGTATCGTTAAAACTACATAAACTAGTTTTGTAAGTAATGGAAAGACTTCGGAATTATCTCCACGTTTCTGATCAAAAATTGCTTTCCAAAAAGTTTCAGTATTATTTTCATTAAGTAAATTCAAATCACTGAAATTAATGTAGCGCAACTCATGCAACTCATCGTCAATTTCTTGTAATTTTTCTGAATGGATGACACATTAGATAGAAAAATACACAAATTGAAAATAGTGAAATCTTGCCCAAAATTTTCGTGGGTGCTAAAAGTTCGACACATTTTAAAAAATCATTCCCAAAATCAAACTTTTGTAATAAACAATTGCATAGCTCAACATAAAATTTTAAGAAATGTTCTCTAATCCATTTTATCTGATTCGAATAATTTATGCGTAGAGCTTAAAGACGAATATACCTTGACTCCTAAATAAATGTAATTATGATTTTTTAAAAACTTTAAATCATTTACATCAATTTCTTTGTAGTTTTCAAAGCATATATATATATATTGACCGACAAGACTTGACGAATGAAAATGGAGACAAAAGAACAGAAACAACGAAAGCAACAATAATAGCAACTGCGCTACCACTTCATAAAGACATTTTTTAAAGGGCGTGAAAAGTAGTATTAAAAGCGATATACGAATTCATCAGAGTCGGACGTACTTTTTATCAAAAAAAAAAAAATAAAAATCAAATTCGGAAAATTTCGTCCACCTTCAATAATTTATCCTCGAGTTGTCCTCAAGATGAAATTATTTATGATTTGGGAATGGATATCAACAATTCTGAGCAAATATCGCAAACCTTGAACAAAGAAATTGAAAATGCGGGCAATCTCCAAGACGATGGTTTCCAGGTTATAAACCAGAAGCGGTTGAAGCGCTCAATTGCTGGTCAAATAAAAATAGATGATTCCAATATTAAAAATAAGGTAGATGCTAGTAATACCACTAATAAAAAATCAGGTATTATAAGAGCACCTTTAGAAAAGAAAAACAAATTTTGTCCTCCTATATTTTTATACAATATAAACATTAAATGCTTAGTTGACCAACTAAAATCAAAGAACCCTAAGATAAACTTAAAAATTGTAATTAAAAGCCGCTTTAAGAGTAAACTCTATTTTGAAGATGCCGGAATTCATTCTGAAATGATGGCACTATTACGTTCCAAAGGCATCGCATCATACTCGTATACTCCTTCGGAACTAAGACAAGTAAATGTAGTCTTAAGAGGATTTTACCACCAATCAGAAATTTCGGAAATAAAAGAAGCGTTAGAGCTTGAGCTTCCAGGTGTTATTGACACAGTTTCAAAATTTAAAACACAAAATTCCATTAAATATAATTATGATTCTGGACTTTTTCTCGTTACTTTAGTGCACAGTAAAAAAATCGGTGATTTACAAAAATTGCGTTATCTTCTGAATCAAACAATCACCTGGGAAGCTCCAAAGTCAAATTCAAGGGAAATTCAAGGGAAATTCAAGGGAAATTCAATGCAAAAGATGTAAGTTTTGGGGGCACAGCGCTAAAAACTGTAACAGAAATTACAATTGTGTAAAATGTAATACAGATCACGAGCCAGGAAATTGTTCTTTAAGTAGAGATGGATCGACAACTCCATTTTGTGTCAACTGTAATAAGCAAGGGCATCCTGCTAATTATAGGGGATGTCCAGCTCTTAAAGCTTACTTACAAAAAAAGAAACAATTATTAGACACCGCTTAAGAGAAAAGGCTTAAAGCAGTAGATGCTTTAAACACAACTATATACAGAAACGATTAAGTAACACCAGGCAAGTCTTTTGCAAGTAACTTCTATTCCCAAATTATACCTGTTGAAACTGAAATAACAAATAAATCTAGGCCTTCATTTATTGATGACTTTTTAAACGTTGCAAAATATTTTGGAGATCCAGTTATATTAACGCTTGAAGACAAAGTTAAGCAATTTCTTAAAAACTTTAGATCAATTTCGATAGACAAAGCAAAAGCCGAGTACTCAGCTTTACTAAAAGAAGTAATCAAAGAATATGGGCCATAAGTTCTTAAATTTATTAACATTTAACGTAAGAAATTTGATTGAAACCAGTCGAAGAATCGATCTTTTAAAAATCTTATATTCACATAAGATTGATATTGCATTTATTCAAGAGACTCATTTACATTGCAATAACATCATATTAGAGGATTATAATTTTATTAGAGATAATTCGACACAAGCTGTTGGTATTGCGATTAAGAAAAATTTTAAATATTTACCATTATATATTTCAGGTGTTAGTTTTCCACAATATTTTATGGAGTTAAAATTGTCTGTTAATGGAAATTTAAAAACATTTTTGTTAGGAAGCATTTATATTCCGTGTAACTTTACTTCTGCAAAATTATTAGAGAGCTTAGAAAAAGTAAATGACTTTTCAAAAAACTTTGATGGTTCTTTTATTTGTGGTGATCTTAACGCTAAAAACACAAATTGGGGTGATCTCATCGACAATGCTAATGGAAAAATTTTATTCAACTGGCTTCAAACGTATTCATTGGATTTTAGTAGAGTTTGCGATGTAAGCCCCTCATATCCAAACGGCTCATCTTTTTTAGACCATTTTCTTATTAGCTCAAATATTATAGACCATATTACCAAAAAATTTTCAATTTCGAGGTTAGCTTCATTTTCTGATCACTTTCCTTTAAAACTTAAATTTGATTTCAATGATTTTGAATTTTGCATTAATCCACCTCGCTCTTTTGTTTCTATACTATAAAACTATTAGTGTTATAAAAATACTATATGGAATAATTTTGAATCAAATTTAAATGAAGTTTAACACAATTACAGAATTACATACAGAAAAATTTGAATTCAAAAATAAAGCCTTTTTAATCCCTGAAAACATTAAAATTCTTTTTAGAAAGAAATATTCGTGGCAAAGAAAATTAAAACGTTTTTTTTTCATAGATATTTTAATAGAAGCAGAGCAGAGTACCAATTACTTTCTACTCAAATTCAACTTTTAAATAAAATTATCAAAGACCAAGTCAAAATTTATCAAGCTGAAGAGTTTAATAAGCGAATAAGTAAAGTTAAACCGGGTCCTACGGCATACAAAAAAATTTACAAAATGATTGGTTACAATAAATCTAAATCGTGTTCAAAAATTTCAATTAATGACAATATAATCGTTGAAGATAATTATAAATTCGAAGCCTTCCGAGAACATTTCACTGAAATATATAAAGAAAATATCCCAATAAGGTCTGGCAATGTTAACATCGAATCTTTAATAAATAACACTTTGTCGTCATTACCCCATTCAATAAATACATTTTCAGAAAATTTTTCTTCGTTATAAAATTCAGACGTGTTCATTTCACATCCCCTGATGAATTGGCTATCCTTTCCAAAAGTCTGAATTCAAAAAAATCTGCAGGTCCTGACTCAATTTCGAATTGAATTATTAAGAAGTTTCCCATTTCTCATTTAAATTCTTAGCTATTATATTTAATAACTGCACCAATAATGGTTACTTTCCAAATAATTGGAAAATTGCTAAAATTGTTCCAATTCAAAAGAAAACTGGAAGTTATATTCTCAGTAACTTTAGACCGATTTCTTTATTGTCCAACTTAGGAAAACTATACGAACGAGTCATTCGATCAAAAATGGATATTAGTTTGAATACCAATTATATTTCACGTTACCAATTTGGTTTTAAGCCTGGCCACTCTACTTCTTATGCTTTACTTAAATTCCAAAATGATGTCATCAATAATCTTCGAATTCAAAAATCCGCCGTTTCTCTAGATCGCCGTTTCTCTATATATTGAAAAAGCATTCGATAAAGCTTATCACAATGGATTAGTTTTTTAACTCATTAATATTGGTATTGATCCCTTTTTTATTAAAATTTTTAAAAGCTTCCTTAGCAGTAGAAAATTTTTTGTTGATATTAATCAAACATGCTCCAATATTGGTTCAGTTCAAAGCGACGTACCACAAGGTTCAATTTTGGCACCTCATCTATACAACATTTTAATATATGATTTTCCACACATTTTTAATGAATCCAAAAGTATATTATACGCTGATGACTCTCTAGTATATGCCCATGATGAGTCGCCAACTACAGCTTTAAGCCTTATCTCAAATCACCTCTCAGTGATAAATAATTATTACAAAGATTGGGGCATTAAAATAAACGTGTCAAAATCTCAAGCAATTTGTTTAAGGAATGCTTCTGGAAGATGTAGGAGATCTGTTGTTCCTGAGAGCAAAAACCTGGCTCTTTTTTTAGATGGTTCTGAAATCCCCTTGAAAGATAGCATAAAATACTTAGGAGTGACATTCAATAAGCTAGTAAAATTTAACGAACATGCACGCATAATCTTAAATAAAGCTAATAAATTAAAAGGTATGTTTGCCAAACTTTTTCATAACGAATATTTAAATCAAAATTCAAAAATGTTAATTTACAAAGTATTAGACCAGCTATTATTTATGCCTTTCCAATTTGGTTCACAATATCTCCAACTGTTGCAAAAAAATTAGAAATTTTAGAAAGAAATATTTTAAGATTATGCGTAGATCGTAACTATGAATCTCCCACTAAACGATTTTCAAATACTTTTATCTATAAAAAAGCTAATATAAATCCTCTGTGCATTTACTCTTTAAACTTATTAAAAAATTTGTTAATAAATTAGAGTTCCATGAAAATAGTTTAATTTCTGATGTTTTCTCTTACCAAAAAGATTTTAGCTGGTCAAACACTCGATATTTATCTCCTATTGGAATTTTAAATGAAAACATTAACGCTGAAATAAATGCCTTGTCTCCTTTATTGCCTGATTTTTATAAAAATATTACACTCGGTACACATAGAGGATAATATTTTTGTTTTTTATTTTTTTGTATGTTTGTTTAGTTTGTAAGTTCAGATTTAAGTCTAGCTTTTAAGTAAACTTTATTGCAGAAAACTATCTTCTCTGATATAAAATGTGCCGGGAGCAAACACAGTTTATTAAATACAAAAAATATTTATTGTATTGCTCAACAAGCTTGAAGCGAAAACTTGTAATTGTTTTAGAATAATACATATAGTTCTAAGTTATCTATTGAAAAAATAGCATTGTAAATTAAATGAAAAAAAATAAGACTCAATAAATTAAATTAAAAAAAAAAATTAAATAGTATTAAAAGCAGCTTTAAATGTTATTTATATTTTTGTAGTAACATACAATTTATTTTATTTATTGTATTTGATTCATTAAACTAGTAAGCATGTTTTTAATCGTAAAAACTTGGAAAACTGGGTAAAATAAAAATAAAACTATTTTTAGGCAAAAACTGGAAAACTGTCTACCCTCTCAAAAAACTGCCAACAAAAAGTTTATCTGCCCATATCGTAACACTGATCACAAAACACAATTATTTTCATTTATTTGTTTGTTGACATTTTAGTTTGTCACATGATGAGAATGCTCTCAATTGAGACCATTAAATTTTAAAATAGCTTTGTAGGGGGTTTACAGAAGGTTTGTTCCTATTTTAAAATTCTCTCATTTGTGAAGCTCTTACAAGAGATTTTTTTCGTTATTGAACGTTTATGAATAACGGTTTGTAACTTTTTATGAATAAGGCTGTAAAAATGTAATTTTTAACATTTGTATCTGTATGCCTGTCTGTACGCGTATCACTTGAAAGTTTCTGGATATACTTACCTTAAACTTGACATTTGCGTTCTTTTTATCACAGAATTATTTTAAAAATAACAGCTCTTTCATCTTTCAGCTTAAAAAAATTTAAAATGAAAACAATGACAATTAAATTTTAATCTTTTTGTTTTTCATTCACACTCTTTACATCTTTATTGTGTTTTAATTATTATTCTATTTTTCATTTTATTCACTTTAAATTTAATGTATTGATGTAGGTTAAGTAATTTAAATCGTCTTTGTATTTTTAAAAAATTGTAAAATTTAATTGTCATTTTAAATCATAACCTTATGCTACTGCACTTGCCATAAGACTTCAGTCTTGTTAGAACAGTCGTCGCAAAATAAACAAACAAATAAAGCAGGTTTCGGGCTACCACCACTTTATCCAAGCCATCAACTTTATGTGGAGGAGTTTAAAAATATCCAAGTCCTAGATAGAATCTATCTATACTCTATCTGATACTGCAAGTTTTTAAGAACGTAAGAAGTATAAACTATAACATTACACATCTAAATCAACATACTCACGCATTCGGTACTAGAAACATAAATGGCTTAGTTGTGGCAAGATGCAGTCGAGAGGTCACAAAACAACGTGTTGGAGAAGTTTATAAAAAGACAGGTATGTGATCACCTGGAAGAGATAGATTTTATTTACAATTACCAGTATGGATTTCGAGTAGGACCAGGCACTCAAGCAGCGTACCAACAAGCAGTTGAATTTATTTGCGAGAGATTGGATCGTGGCTGCTCAGAGATTGGAGGCTTATTTATTGATCTGCAAAAAGCATTTGAATGTGTCAACCATGAAATACTTCTCAAAAAACTGGAGTATATTGGAGTGTAGGAAAACACTGGAATTATTTAAAAGCTATCTAAACGATAGATATCAAGTGGTATTTAATGGGAAAGTAAAGAGCAGTTATGATAAAACTTGTTGTGGACTTCCAAAAGGAAGTGTCTTGGGACCAATACTGTTCATCATATTTTAAATGATATTAAAAATATGTCAATTAATGGAAAACTTTTCTTATTCGCTGATGACTTGGCTCTTTTCTACACATCAGTAAATAGAACTGTTCTGCGTGCCGAAATGGAATGATATTTCAATGATTCAGGAGTTCTTCCAGTTTAATAAAATCTCAATGAATGTATCCAAAACGAAGCTCATTATAATATCACCACAGTCGAGAGAGGGAGAAAATTTTATGTTGAACATAAATGGCTTGGAAGTTGTTAAGGACAAGCATGTGCAATTTCTGGGTATCGAGCTGAGTAATAATCTGAAATGGGTTCAACATATAAGAAAAGTACAAAACAAATTAGCATATGGACTCGGAATTCTGCAAAAATTCAAATATAAATTATCAATTGATACTAAATACTTAATATATATGTCGCTTTTCCACTCCCACCTTATGTACATTGCAATGTGTTAAGCCTACAAAAATAGCAACGAACTAAAAAAGCTGCAAAGAATCCAAATCAAGGCACTAAAATTAGTCTTTATTTACCAAGGCTCTACCTTACTCGACAGCTCTACTCTACGCGGTTCAAATCACTGCTTCCTGTAGTGGGGTTATATAAATTTCAACTTATCATACATGTCTATAAGAACGTTAACAACATTGTTTACACAGCTCAACTTCGGACTCTGGAGCATGGAGCAGCACGAGAAGTGTCAACAACTTAGTAGTGGCGAGATGCAGATTAGAAACCACCACGCAGCGTTACGGCTGTGCAGGGCCAACGGCATATAATGAGTTACCGGTGGAATATAGAAACTTAGGCTCGTTACATCTCTTTAAAATCAAAATTAAACAATATCTCTTAGAAAAATTGTACGTGCTGATGTGTAATTTATCAAATTTATGAAATAGTGCTGAAAATGTAATATATAGATACATTGTTAGGTATTTCAATTAATACATGAGTAAAGTAAAATTTTTTTTAATAAATGCGATAACTTTATTGTAATTTAACTGTTAAGCCAATGTAGCTTGCTCGTTTATCGCACTTTGGCAAATGGAGCGGAAACATTATTGTATATACTTGTATAAATGAATTTAAATTTAAATAAAAATAAAAAACAAACGCTACTTATGTGCAGGTCCTACGGCCTATAATAATTTACCAGAACTAATTAAAAATAACAATAAAGTTAAAAAATTTTTCGTTTGTTTTACACCAAAAACATTCTCATATCTTGAAAACTATAGAAAGTCCTTGCACAATCAAGTTTTAAATAAAATTGTAATCTTGTTTCAAAAAAGGCCCAACAAGTTTCTGTTTCAAGAATAATTTTTGGTTTTTTCGCATGCAGAACCCCATCTGCGGGGAACAAATTACAACTATTATAAATTTTAACTACTTAATCATAAAAATATATTCTTCTTAAAAGACATATTTTCCTCATTTTATAACACACTTGCAAGTCCTCTATATTTAAAAAGAAAATTCAGATAAAAACCGTAAAAGTAAAAAATTTTGAATAATATTAACATTCCAGAATAACAACGGGTTAATATCAGCTAGTCTAAATTAATAATACTAATTTAATTTTTTTGAGATTTTTTTAAATTTTTGGTCACGTTGCAATATCTTTAACCCCTCTCCCCCTTCCGTTATTTATCGTAGTGCATTTCAAAACCCCTCCCCACCACCAATTTGGTAACGTAGTTTATGAACGACCCCTAAAGGTAAAATGTTCCATTTACTTTGGGCTTTATTGCACACATTTCATATTTTGAACTGCATTTTTAAACTTTTGCGAATTTTATCTCCTAAACTATTTGAGACTGACACTTTATTACTGCACTTTTGAAATAAGGAGTCCGAAATACGTTTAACAAAAAAGTTTTCCAACATTTTTCATAATCAATATACTCAATTCAATATACTAAAACACCACTTACGGCTTTCAAGATGCTGTGACACAATAACTAAAAAGTCTCTAATATTTGAAACAATTATAGCCTTAGTTTTACTTTCTGCTCCAAAAATCAGCAATCCAGATTTAATTGTTCTTTGAAAAGTATTTTCCGTTCGATTCGCAATGTTGTAAATTTTTTCACCCACAGTTAAATTTATTACATTTCTGAGAGGAAAATGCAAAAGGCCGAGTTCAGGATTGTATCGGGAGCCAATTAAATTCAAATCGTCAGCAGATAATCCACTTATTTGCATCAAATCGCAGACTTCCTTCGTAATATGGCTTAGATTATGATAGAGCAAACCATATTGGGGCCACTTCTTTTTTTTTTTATGTACATATTGATCTTGGTTATACAGATGCGCAACATCCGACGAATTTTTAATTACATCGCATTGCGGGCATAGGAACAACCCTAAAACAATATTTACTTTATATTTCACTACAGATAAATCCCAATATTACCTGTTTTCTTTATAACGTACGCAAGAGGCCATTCATTTTGACGAGAACAGAGGCGGCATTCAACAATAAGGCATGAATAACCCTCTTTAATAAAACTCGAATTCGATTTAAAGTATTTGTTAAGATCAAAAATTTTTTTTGGCATGCAACTTAATTCTTCAGCAAGCTCGATTTTATCTTGGCTAAAACATTTGTGGATGATAGAATGATACGATACTGTCTTTGATTTAACGTTTGCCAACAACCTACACAAATAATACATAGTATGTCTGTTCCCGTACTCGATTCAAGTAGCTTGAATTACCTGCGTATAATTAAAAACCTTGCTGGAACTGTCAAAAAGTTCGGTCTGGAAATCAGAGGCTGAAATGATGCATTAAAACTATTAATTATACTTACTAATGATCATTAAACATTGGCCGCATTCAGCGCAGACAACTGTTGTGAACTGAAATGGTAACGCTACCTTAGTTCACGATGTTTTTCTCTGAATGTGTTGCTACTCTACACGTCAGAAGTTAGATTGGAATATTTTACCTTAAGCTACAATTAAATTTTTTCACTTTTTTTCGTGGAACATATGTATTAAGCACTTCTAATTCCAAATCTGAAAAAGTTAATGGTCGCTCTCATCTGGTTTAGAAGTTATAGGGGTCCAAAGTTGAGAAATGGGTAAAAAAAACTTGCCATATCTTTGCTATACATAAACAAAACTAAGCAAAATGGGCATTAATAGAAAGGCTATTCTATTACCTATTCAATAAGCGATTAATCATAAAATTCCGTTAATTACTTTCCAAGATATCATTCTTTTTATGTACCAACTATTTTGCATCCAAATTTTAGATGCATTTTAGATTTAAATAAAAACGACAAAAATTAATTCCATGAATTCGAATGTAAAAACGACAAAAATTAATTCCATGAATTTGAATGTAAAATTTAAGGATAATTTAAAAGACAAGAAAAATTGTTATTAAAAATCGCGGCGATTTTTAATAACAATTTTTCGCCTGCGGCGCTTTCTTTAACCATCGTTAATGTTGCTATATAATTTGCTATGTAAATATTTAAAAAACTGTTATTAAAAATCGCCGCAATTTTTCGCCTGCGGCGCTTTATTTATTTACCGTTTAGTTAACAGTTCCAAAATATTTAAAAAATTCTTATAATGTTTTTTTATATAATTTGGACTTCCAGCCTAATAGTGTTTTGCCCTTGTATGGAATATTGTTTTTAACACTACAAAACGAAAATATTAAAGTATAATAGAAGTTATATCTTAAAAAGTTATGCATGGATTTTAATGTTTGGTACCTCGTTAACAGGTGCTCGTATTACCTTTCTTTTAATACCCATAATGCTTACTTTTCTAGGAAAATTAAAAAAATGACATCATGTTTTTAAGGCCATTTTTCCTAACTTTGGACACCTATAACTTTTAAATGTCTTGAAAGCGACCTCTAATTTTTTCACTATTCGCTTTTTTAGCTCCAAATACACATTAAAAAAAATTTAAAAAAGTCCATTTTAGCTAAAGGTAAAATGTTCCATTAAATTCAATTCAATTATAATTTTTATGTAAATTTAATTCAATTGCAAAGGTCTCACTTAAATTTGCTGCGTTCTTTCTGTGTTTATTCATTTAACAGCGTCAGTAACAGCATCTGACAGTTAAACAAACAGTTGTGTTCACGTAGCATACAATTTGTTCGCTGGGTTAAATGGCGTCCGCTGCCTGATCAGCTTTAGCTAGCGCTCCCGAAATTCGACCATTCAGCGAATTTTCACACATCAATTGCCAACTGTTGTCTGCGCTGAATGCGGCCATTGATTATTGGACAGGAGTTTAGCGTTGCTCAGCCAAACCTTAAGACTTTTCCACACTTGGTCAATGCAATTCCAACGCAACTTCAACGCAACAGCGAAAAAGTTGAAAAGCAATGCAACTGTAAGCCGAATGCTTTAAGACTTGCTTCAGAAGTAATGAAACATGTGTTAGACATCTGACAAAAGTGGCTTTATGTAAAAGTACGATTATAGCGAAGAACAATAAGATTTATTTTATGTATATAAGATATCTGATATATCATTACAATAAATAATTGCTGGTTATAGTTGAGTAGATTTAGCATTTATATAAATGGCCTAGTTTTTATATATCCACTTTCCAACAGCTGAACAACTTGAGGAATCCTTTTAAATGAGTTCCAGCGATTCAAGTGACGAAGAAATGATTTGCTTTAACTACAAGCGAAGAATGCAACGACGAAGAAGATTTTGGGTTCACCCATTTATTAAAAACAATATCAACTGCAAATTGTTCGTCGCAGCAAAAGAACTGCAGCAAACAGATACAAAATTTTTGGCATTATACAGAATGTCCAAGGAGTCCTATTTGCATTTATTGGCAACTATTTCTCCTTTCATTAAAAAAAACACAAAACTGCGTGATTGTGTCAGCTCCGAGGAATGGATATTAATAACTCTACGGTAAGCAGATGAAACTGTCCTCTTCTGCGTTGACCGCCGCTGGGTACCGAATCGAATGTTTTCTTCACTGGAGCATCGTCTTTCATGCGCTGAACATGACCAAGCCAGCGAAGCCGCTCGATTTTAATGCGCTTGACTATGTCGATGTCAGCGTACAGCTCATACAGTTCATCATTCCACCGTATTCGGTACTCGCCATTTTTCTCGAATGCTTCTAAAGTCTTTTCATCTAAACTGCTCAGCGTCCAGGTTTGTGGTGCATAAAGTAGGACAGGCATGATGAGCGATTTATAGAGCGTGATTTTCGTTCGTCGAGAGAGGTCTCTGCTTCTCAATTGCCTACTGAGCCCAAAGTAACACCTGTTGGCAAGAGATATTTTTCGTTTGATCTCAATGCTGATGTCGTTGGTTGAGTTAACGCTGGATCCCAGATAAACGAAGTCCTTCACAACCTCGAAGGAGGTATTGCCAACGGTAACGTGGGTTCCAAGACGCTGGGACTGTTTGTTTGTTGACACCAAGTATTTCGTCTTATCTGCATTCACTGACAGCCATATTCGACTTGACTCTCTTTCTAATCTGGAAAATGCTGCACTGACTTCGCGCTTATTATGGCCAATGATATCGATGTCATCAGCATAACACTCTTGTAGAATATTGTGCCACTACGTCTCAGATCAGCAGCTCGGATGATATTTTCCATCATCAGGTTGAAAAAGTCGCACGATAAGGAATCACCTTGTCTGACATCTCGTTTGGTAACAAATGGTGGGGAGAGGTCCTTCCCGATTTTCACTGCGCTGCTGGTGTTGCTCAGTGTCATCCTGCAAAGTCGTATTAGTTTTGCAGGAATACCAAATTCAGCCATGGTGGAGTGCAGGTGCATCCTTATTGGGCTGTCGAAGGTGGCTTTGTAGTCGACAAAAAATGGTGGGTGCCCACTTGTTTTTCTTGAGTCTTCTCCAAGATTTGTCATAGCGTGAAAATCTGGTCGATGGTGGACTTTTCAGGTCTGAAGCCACACTGATAAGGGCCGATCAGTTCGCTTACAATGGGCTTCAATCTTTCACATAAAATGCTCAACAGGACCTTATATGCAATATTAAGAAGGCTTATCCCACGGTAATTGGCACAGATAGTGGGATCGCCTTTCTTGTGGATTGGGCAGAGCACACTGAGATTCCAATCGTTCGGAATGCATTCTTCCACCATATTCTGCATAAAAGCACTTGAATGCATTTAAGTAAAGCTTTGCCTCCGTTCTTAAATAGCTCAGCAGGTAAGCCATCAGCTCCCTCAGCTTTGTTTTTTTTATGCCGAGCTATATATGTCAGAACTTCATCATAGACGGGCAGCGGAACCTCGACGCTGTCATCCGAAATTGGGGTTTCCAGAATATCATCTCTATTGGAGGGATTGTTGTCAGCGTCGCCATTTAGAAGCTTAGAGAAGTGTTCCCTCCATAACGTCAGCGTACTCTGGACATCTGTCACTAGATTCCCGTTTTCATCCTTGCAGTAAGAGGCCCCGGTTTTAAAACCATCGGCAAGGCGTCTTATTTTTTGGAAAAATTGTCGGGCCTCATTCCTGTCACCATACATCTCAATCTTCTCCTGCTCGCGCTTTTCTGCCTCTCTTTTTTTTGCCTGAAAATACGTCTCTCTTCCCTCCTCTTTTCTTTGTATTGCTCCTTAGCAGCACGCGTTACAACCGACTGCAGGGTGGCTTTGTAGGCGGCGTCTTTCTCTGCAGGGGCGTCGCGACACTCCTAGTCGTACCACTGGTTTCGGCGAGGGCGGTGGTAGCCAATCACCTCTTCAGCAGCCGCACGCATATATAATATATTATAAAACAAAATGGCTGCTTCAGCACAATTTATATAGTGCATCCTTTTTTCCAAGGTGTCAACCTGCAAAGTGCAATGCTACTCAGAGGATCATTAAAGATAACAATAAATTTTTTTGGAACTATATAAGTTTTATTAGTAAAGTACATAAGATGTTTTCAATATGTTGTCTTTTGCAATTTTGGGATGAAGTTGAAAAAAGCACGTCCTATTTTATAGTAAAATCTGAGCTACGAGTTCCACAATTAAAATAAATGTTTTAAGAAACCAGAGACTGTACGAGTATTTATAATAAAATTAGAAGCATTTTATAATAAAAGATTATCTCTTGTCTTTTACAATTTTGAGCAAAAAACGAATTGTTTTTTTTTTTTAAAGCAAAAATAAAAAGCCACATTTCCCCGATATTTTTTGAGCACAAAATAACCGGTAATTTTTAATTCTGAGGCAAAAAATGAAAGGCAAAGTTAAGATTTAAGTGTACCGTTAAGCCAAAAATAAAAAAATGTATTATCCTTTCATTCATTGTTATGTTCTTCATAACACATACTCTGTGAAGTGTATATAAAAACATATTAATTTTGGTTTAATTGCAATCTTTAATCTTAAAAAATTATAAACAATCGAGGTTTTTACTCAAAATTGTGAAAGTCAAAACTTTTAAAATCAATTATGAATCAATCCTGTTTTACATACTGAGAGGATTCTAAAGGTGGCTTCAAAAAAGTTGTTCGGCAATTTTTCCACAATTCTTTTTTATATAGCAAAAAAATAATTATTATTTATAGTCTCAGGAAAATATTAAAACGATATGTTAAAAATTTTTATTTAAAAATTATTTAATTTTTATATAAATAACAGAACTTAAATACATTTAAATACAAATACATCATTACTTGAGATCAATAAAACTTACATTAATTTCATTACATATGAGATCAAAAGATTATAACTATAATAACTAGTTCAATTAAGACATTAAGGCCCCTATTATGTACAGCAACTAAAATTAAGTTGACTCGATTCAACTAAATTTTTTTTCATATAACGTCATAAAGAAGAAAACGTCATAAAGAAGAAAGAAAGATAGGTGTCGAAGATTTCGCCTCTGTGTTTGAAAAGCAATTAATCCTAAATTATTGGCTGAAGAATTTGAAAACTAATCAAAACTACCCTACTTAACACGTAGTATTTGATGAGATTCGAGATTTGGATGTTTCTGAGGAGTTCCTGTCGTCTGCTGAACTGCCTGTTGCACTGCCTGGATTTGTCGAGTGCTGCTTGCTGCCATCTACTGCTGCCTGTTGTTGTGGGGTTGCTGTCTGGCTTGGTGACGTGCATTTTTTGGTTCACTTTGGCTACTGGCTTTAATCACCGGACTCTGTGTGAGTTAATATAAAATAAAATATTTATATACAATTTGCGATTATCTCGCACTTGCTATAATGTTGCGCCAGAACTGATAAACATTAAATCTAAGCAATCAGCTGCGAACTGTCAAACAAGTTTTTGACAAAGTGTTGCCACGTTGTAAAAAGTAAAAATCAACCACTGTAACTATTTGTGCCGTCTAAACGTGCTAGCTCATATTCGTAGAACTCAGAACTATAAAAATGCCGTGTGTTTGTTAAGCAAGGGTTGAGCGTAATTTACAAGAGGATAAAAAAGTTAAATGCATCACTTGTAATGAATATTTCCACTGCCACTGTGTGAATATAAAGAAAGCTGACTTAGAGTTCATGTTTAAAAACAAACAACCATATAAATGTGCGAAGTGTCTCTCGGCTCATCGGGAATCGATCATCCGCTCACCACCAATAAAAACTACTGTGAACTCGGTAGATATAGGCTCTAGTGTGATGGGCAATGATTCGCCTCCTCCTGTATGTGTCCGCACTAAGATTTTGAGTGAGGATTTTTCGAATTTTTCGACTTCGACTTTGATAAACGTAATTGATCAAAAGTTCGAGAAGCAGAATGAAAGATTTGAACTTCGCCTTTCAAAACAAAGTAACCAGATAACCTCTCAAATTAAAGATGGGCTCACCACTGAAATATATGAGAGTGAGCAGAGAGTTTTAGTAGAGCTACGTCAAAATGTTGATGAAATACGTATCGGCCTGCAAGCGGTTGCTAGTCGGGTAACAAAATTAGAAGAGATGGCTCTTGACTTCGATATTTTAAAGAATCAAATAAGCATTTTTAAAACTGAGCTTGACGGATTAAATGGGCAGCTTCTTGAACAACATTGTACTGCTGCTGCGGAAGAGGTTCGACCTATCCAGAAGGGTGAGGTTGATTGTTTAAAAAAAGAGGTTTTTTTTTAAATGTTTATTGAAAATTATATATATATACAACTTAAATACTACAATAAACAATAGTATGGCTAATGATGTCTACACTTATACAAAGTCTCTATACGAGCGCTCAAGTACCTTATTAACTATTAGTGAAACTTTTTCTTAATGGGTAATAATAAATAAGCCATAAGAGGCCATAAGATATGAATAAATTGCAAGTGAAAAATGTGTTATAAAAAACAATGCATGATGTATTATTTAAGTAAAAAGATTAAAAAGATAAAAGAACTACCAACCAAACATCGGAATGAGGGCAAGAGACTTGGTGTTAATGGTCATTTGTTAGCCACCAGCATTTCTTTATGATAGTGCTGGATTCAATTTTGTCTCTAGATGAAATTAATGTGTCAAAACGTTTGTTCAAGGGGTTAAGCATTTTTGAAGTAACCGGTTGGTTGTTAGCTCTTCTATATATATGGTACATAATTGGAATATGGGCATTGTTTTGAATGAAGCCGTTTTTATCAAGGTATAGAAATGATTCTGAGGGTACAAACCCATTTGCAATAGCCATCGAAAAGTAATCCTCACTTTCATAGTATGCGGCTCTTATTAGAATGTTGTTATCATTGTCAAGATAACGTAGGATGTGCCTTCTTATTAGGTTTATAATATGGCTATCAATTCTAGGAACCTTCGCTGCGTTATATATCTTTAAATTTGAAACGTATTTAACGAAATTGCTACTGGGTGATCTATATAGGGAAGTACATGAACGCAGTATTCCTCTTTCGAGTTTTCTCAGTCTTTCCATGTACGAGGGAGAAATATTGAACCAAATTGAGCATCCATATGTAAGTATTGGTCTTACTAACGTTTGATACATAACTATTTTTAATTTACTACTTAGGAGTTTTGATGAGAACATTTTTTTGTAGGCGTGGAAAGCCCTGTTTGTTTTCGCAATTTGTAGATTGATGTGATTATTGTAGTAGAGAAATTTGTCGAGATAGATACCAAGGTACTTTACTTTGTCAGAACGTTGGATGGAACAGTTCGTTTCGTTGCATACAATATTGAACTGTTTCCAGTTTTTTTTAATATTTGCATTGCATTTGTTAATGGGAGGTCGAAAAAGAATACTTTCGCATTTATTAGAGTTTATTTTAAGATGCCAGTTTTTTGTAAAATCTTCAATTATGTTGTATTTATGTTGCAGGTTTATATTTATGCTGTCAATTGATCGGTCTGAGTGATATATTAGAATATCATCTGCAAAAGTTATGATGTTATCTATTTTGTTCAATAGATCAAAAATGAATAGATTGAAGAGTGTTGGAGCAGTAACTGTCCCCTGTTGCAGACCATTAGATACATGAAATTCCCTATTACTATTCATGCTGTTGATATGAACTAAAAACTTTTTGTTCGATATCATATTATAAAATAATCATTATCAGATAAGGAGGAAACATATATCTGATGAGTTTAGTTATTAAACCTTCGATCCACACTTGGTCGAACGCCTTTTCTAGGTCAATGAAGCAAGCTCCTGTAACGTGTTTTTCATTCCAGCTCCAATTTATTTCTGAAACTAAAAGATTAATAGCATGTATTGTCGAATGTCTATATTTAAAGCCAAACTGCTTGGGGCTAATTAAATTATTGGCTTCAGAAACTCTATTTATATGAATGTTGATTATCAGCTCAAAAACTTTGCTAATGTTTGGCAGCATGCTGATTGCCCGAAGGTTTTTCAAGCTGTTTTTATCTCTGTGTTTTTTTGGTATAACAATCAATTTCACAGTTTTCCAATGAGGTGGGAAATATGCATTATTTAGCATATTGTTGAAAAGAGTCCAGTATTCTAGAATAATGTCTGAAGAGAGGTTTTTTAGTGTGATATTAGGGATTTGATCTAAACCTGAGGACAGTTTATTTTTTAAATGAAAAAATATGTCTGAAAGATCATTGGGTAGAATAAAAAAGTCCTCTGCTTGAGCATTAGTTAAATTGTTAGCTTTTTTATTGCAATCAAAAGTTGTCTTGGTCGTTTGAATGCTATCGAATCTGTTTTTTTTTCTTCTAAAAACTGATTGAAGCTTCCTTGAACTTGTGAGTGGACCAGATTATTGGAGTTACACTGTTTTGGAGCGTGAACTGTTTGGAAATGAGCACCTATCACGTCAAGCATAACTTTAGTGCTTCTGATGACGTAGTTGTTTGTTACCAGGTCTCTTTCTAGCATATTTCTATCTAAGCCTGCGTCTTGGAGAATATCTAGTGAGGCAAATGGAACATTTATGTGGCTAAGTGTGCTGTTTTCATGTTTTAGAAAAGTTCTTTTCATAACAGAAAATTTTGAAGGATCGCTAGTTTTAAGGGAAGTCAGTCTGCGTTCAAGTTGATTGTTAAAATGAACCCGAATATTTTCATCTATCAGCTTTTTGATAAGTTTCAGTCTTGTTTTCTCTAGTTGCAAAGATTCAGGAGGGAGGCATATTTCTAGACGATTGTGTTTTTTAATTGCTGTGAGAATTTTGCTTTTTTCTGTTAGTAATTTGTTTGTAGTAGGTAAGTTTACGAGTGTGTGAGTAGGGCTATTGATTTATGTTTTTGGCACATTTCTCTCTATTGCTGTTAAGATAATCTTATTTAGTTTAAGTAAATGGTGATCTATATCTGAATTATTTAAGTTTCTGTCATTTGGAGTAGGGGTTTCGTTCTGCAATAGATTATTTAAAGAATTTTTGAACTTTTTCCAGTTGGTTTTTTTGTAGTCTAAGGCTCGTTCAGTCGAATAATTTAATAAGTTGAAATAGTTTGTGCCGTCCCTGTTGGTAGCGACTATTTGAATTGCATTATGATCGCTATCGTAATCAATGCACTTTAAGCAGTTTACTGTGTTATTGGCTCTTTGAATATCTATTCTGTGATCAGCAAAGCCCTTCCTTTGGCATTGTTGCATGGGTTACCCCAGTCCGTGTGTTTACTATTGAGGTCACCTGCCAGTATATAGTAATGGTTTGTGTTCTGAAGATTTAGAGCTTCAAAAATTGAGCTAAGTTCAGGCCTGAATGATTCATTATTGTTACCTGATGGGTAGTAAGCTGCGATTATAAACATTGTATTGTTTGAAGGCATATGTATTTTGATAATACAAGTTTCTAAATTAGACAACGAATCAATTCTGGGATTATAATATCTACTGAATTTTATATTTTCTTTAATTAATATAGCTGTTCCACCACCTCTCGTGCCCTTCATTCTGTCTTTTCGTATAAAGTTATATCCTAAAAATTTTAGTTTGTGTTTTATGTTTAGTTTGGTTTCGTTTAGCAGAACTATGTCTGGATTGTTATCTGTTATAAATTTGCTTAATTCTACTCTTCTGCTTATCTTAATAAGTGAATTAACATTAATGGAGAATATGTTTAATTGAGAACGATTATTAGATTGTGTTTGATTTAGATTTATGGTGAGTCTACTAGATTACAAATTACATCGATTCTTGCTGCTTGCATTTCAAGTTGTTTTTGAAGAGCCATTATTTGCCTACTTAGAGATAACATTGTATTTTTTATTTCATCTAGAAAAGAGCTTTGACGAATTTGGTTAGCAGAAGAACTAAAATCAATAGTAGATTGCTTAGTTACATTTGCATAGCTAATATTAGGGTTAGTAAAGTTTGATGTAAAGTTTTTCTTAGTTTCAGAAAGGTTTTGTTTTCTCAATCTAATTTTCTGTTGAAGCTCTTTATAACGCTCGCAGCCTTTGTATGATGCTGGGTGGCCAAACTTTTTGCATAGGACGCAATATATTTGTTCCTTCTCCATTGGGGTTTCTTTCGAAGATGGGCAGTCTTCAGTTTTGTGTGACTCGCAGCATTTTACACACCTTGGTGAAAGGTTGCAGTTGGCTGCGCTGTGGAAGAAACTCTGGCAGTTTCTGCATTGAGGTATTTCAGCTTTGCGAATGGGTTCCCATTTAATGCAGTGGTATAGAATGGTTTTGATTGCTTTTAATTCTTTGACGTTGCTTTCTGCACTTATTTGGACCATAAAAATAGGTAGTGTTGTATTTTGTAATAAGGAGTTTTTAGTAGTAAATTGATTTACTTTAAGAATTTTTAGATTATCGTTCTGAAAGTTGCAAAGTTCGTCGAAAATTTCTTTAGTGTCTGTATTGGCGTTTAAACCTTTCAATAAGTAGGTTTTTGTTTTTAGACATTTAGGTGTATAAGAGAAGAATTTAACTTTGCTTTTTTCCAAATATCCGCGAACTCTTTTATAATCCTCGAAATTTGATAAAAAAACTGCTAGTTTGTTTTTATTGTATTCTTTAATTTTAAATTGATTTATATTCAGGCCGTCCTTTATTAGTTCAATTATTTTTTTTGATTCAATGTCGAAAGTGTTTATGGGGGGAATGTTTTTGTTATTGTTTTTATTTATTTTTGCTTTACTGTTATCGTGTTCGCAATTTGTGTGTGCATCGTTGCTGAGGTTGTTGCTATGCACATATTGTTAAAAATTTTTAAACACTTCTTCATTGCACTCGTTTTCTAACTCGTCATCGAGTATAGAATAATAGTTGTTTTTGCAAGTTTTTGGCTTTCATATTTTTGATCACTATTAAATGTAGGATTATCTCGCGCATTGCGCTCACTCATTTTTAAGTGTGACCACTCTATGATGGACTTTAATTATACTTGGCACCTCCAAGAGAAAGAAAAATAATAATGATAATGATTTGTTGAATTCTCTATTTGGAATTCGCACGGGCTAGTGTGACACTTGATTCGCGGTACGTGTTGCTCGTCTCGCAGTCACGGTCCTTAAAAAAAGAGGTTGTTGAGCTAAAATCGCAATTGGACAGACAAGACAATGCAGCTGTTGCCTGCGACCTTCGTCTTAACGGAATTCCGTTCTCTGAGGACGAAAACTTGGGTGGAATTTTTAATAAAATCTGCTCCGTCGTAAACATTCAGCTTCCCAGCATCAAAAACATGTTCCGGCTCAATCAAAAAGCGTCTATTTAAAACAACAGCAAAGATTCAACAATAAAATTGGCGTCGGAAGCGGGGGGACAAGGGGGGCAGTTGCCCCCCCACTTTTTTAGCTCGATAAACAATTTAAAAATAAAACTTCAAAAGTTATTCAAAATATCAGTTTTTTTACAACGATAATATTTTTGTATTATATATTTTCCTCTTCTTTCTTTCTTCTTCATAAGCATGCTTGCGGATAATCATTTGCTTTCTCTATGCTTGCAAAAAGATAGAACAAAATGTAGAGTTTCTACTGCAAACCCACCACTTCAGTTTAAAAGCACCCTTAAGTATGTAGCTTAATGCTTGTTAATTTTGCAACTCTGGTAAGAAAAAATTTGACATGTTCTTAGGGGCTTTCCATATTGGACGACATGTTGTACGATAAGTTAGATGGAAAACTAATGGGACTATTTGATTGAGCGTTCGAACGATCTAACTTGTAAAGCAACATCATTAATTGCAAACTCTCAAGCAGAACACATCCGGCTAATAGCTAAGCAACTTTTAGATGCCCTAACAATTGAGCAGTAATTTTACATAGTTGTACAATATTGTACAATCGGCAGAAAAAAACCAAAAATTTCGACTATCGTTTTAGCTTACGCATGGTACTACATGTTGCACAATCTGCCATGTTGGTCCAATGTTTTGGACCATGCGAAAGCCCCTACTGTGAATTAGCTGATGAAAATCCACCTCGACGCTTTGAAGAAACATCAAATCCGGTTCCTTCAGTACAGTTGCCATTATATGATCGGCTACGAAAAGATTATTTCGAAATTTTAGATCTTCTCTCAAATGAGATAACGGCTGGATTCGATCAAACAGGTTGATATTTTACTTTTTTTTTATTTTTCGCAAGTTTACACCAGCTTCACTCAACCAACTCACTTTGATTTAACATTCGGTGAGTCGGTTGAGTGAAGCTAGTGTAAACTGGCACTTTGTAAATCTTATTGTACATTTAAACAGATCTTGACACTCTGGAAACGTTGGAAAATATTGTAATCGAAGCCTTCAACGGAAAAGTGCCTTCTGAACAAAATCTAAAAACAAAACTAGATCTTTATGCAGATGACTTTTTTGCAGATGAAATTGCTGAAGCGATTGCCTGGAAAAACACCTTGAAATTGTAGTGGCATTGTATCCCAATTTGCGAAAAATTCGGATACTGTAAAAGACTATTAAATGAAGTTGAAAAACTTATTGCTTTGCTTTTGACTGTGCCTGCATCAGCAGTTTCATCTGAGCGTTTTTTAGTGCACTAAGACGACTTAAAACGTATCTTCGAGCAACTATGACACAAAAACGACTCACTCATGCAGCACTTATACACATTCACAAAGATAAAACTGAAGAATTGAATTCGATGGAGGTGGTGAAAGAGTTTGTTTTTCGCAAGGACAGAAAGAAACATTTTGGAATAATTTAAATTGATATAACTTTTTGTACCTTATTGCATTTAAACCATGTAAATATATACTTAGTCTTGCTTTATAAAAGCAACCATTATTTCTTATGTTTTCATATTACCATATGAAAGATCCTTTAAAGAATGATCTCTAATATTGAAATTGGAAGAACTTTTAAAAATAATGAAATTTTAATATTTTTTATATATTTTTATATTTTTTTTTTTATTTTAAACTAAAATAAAAAATATGTTTATTCACATTCAGGTTTCTTCGAAGAAATTTTGGTGAACTTTTTTTGCACCACCATTTGTACTGCCCCCCCAGATGAAATTCGCTTCCGACGCGCTTGAACAATAATTGTAAAATTTGAAACACCTTTTGACAGAAATTTCTTTTTGAGCTCTTGTGCCAAATTTCGGCGAGAAAGCAAGGACTTGATACGTCTGCACCATGTTGGTTTTGAATCAACTAAGCCCATTTATATAAATGAAGGCTTGACGCGAGAAAATTCTGCTATTCTAGAGCATGCGCTTCGTTATAAAAGACAAAACTTACTATCCGCAGCTTTCACTCGTCGTGGGATCGTGCACATTAAGCTTCGCGTTAACGATAACGCCTTATCGGTTGAATCATTGACAAAATTGGAAGCTCTTATTAATAGTCTTAATACCGGAAATGATCCTGATGATCCTGGCGCAGCACATAACTCGCATTATTTTCATCACGAATTAATATCTTGATTTTTAAGTTCTTTAACTTTGTTTTTTTTTTTATTTTATATTTGTATATTCTATAGCAGCGAAGAAAATTTTTTATGTCATTAAGCACGCGTTAGTTATGTTTCCTTGTTTGCTTCTCCTTAAACATGTTAAGTTCCTTAATTTCTGAAGATTTTCGTTCCATTGTCAGTAGCTACAGTATGATTCGAGTACTCTCTAAACAAAGAGCTGGGTTAAAAATTTGCCACATCAATGCTCAGAGTTTGGTTAATAAGAAAGATGAACTGCGATATGTGTTTGAAGGTTCTGGTATGGATGCTGTTTGTGTAAGTGAGACATGGCTTAATAAAGATATGTCAGATGCTTTGTTTAGGTGTAATGGCGTCAAACTATTTCGAGCGGACCGAGTTGATCATGCAGGTGGAGCAGCAATATATGTGAGAGAAAATGTTACATGTAAATTACTCTGCAAGTCGTTACATGATAGCATCATTGAATATGTCTTTGTAGTAATATCCAATGGTGATCAAAATTTGCTTCTTGGGTCTGTATATTGTCCAAACCGTACTGTTGATTTCTCACCCTTTTTAAGCACACTGGAAAACATTACACTTTCTTTCACGGACATAATTATAGCTGGCGATTTTAATAGTAACCTCCTAGTAGAAAATAATCTGGTGCAAGATATGAATAGCTTAGGCCTACTTCCTGTAAATTCTACAACGCCTACTCACTATACTAAAACCTCTAATACTGTCCTGGATCTATTCTTTGTTAGTGTTAAAACTAGAATCCTTCTTTACGATCAATTATCTGTATCTAACTTCTCAAAGCATGATCTGATTTTCCTTGCCTATGACTTTCGACTCACTGACACTGTTAATTGTTTCAGCTACCGCGACTTCAAAAACATCGATTATCCTAGACTTGAAACTGCAATATTGAATATACACTGGGAACTTATTTTTCATATGATCTCAGTTTCTGATCAAGTTGATTTTTTTCAATACAATGTCAACTAACTTTTTAATGAGTTTGTCCCTTTAAAGCATAAAAAAATCGATCATAAGCAACGGCCCTGGTTCAATAGAGCAATTGAAAACCTAATATTGCTGCGCAATAAAGCGTACAATCGATGGAAGCGTTTCAAAACTCCAGCATTATATAAGGAGTTTAAAATTCTACGTTCGAGCGTTGTCAAAGAGGTGAAAGTAGCAAAAAGAGATTACTATGGTGTTAAGTTTGGCACTGTGGTCAATAGTAAGCAAAAGTGGCGTGTGATTCGCAATATTGGTCTTTGTTAAAAAACATTCACCTCCAGTGATAATATTGACGTTGAAGATCTAAACAAAAAATTTGTCGATATACCCATGCCTTCGGTTAGTCACAATGCTTATAGAAATATTAACATGTCTTTTCATGTGGATTCGAGCTTGAATTTCTCTTGCGTATGCCAGGATGATGTATTAAAAAGTATCTTAGCAATCAAGTCGAATGCTACTGGGTATGATGAAGTCAGCCCTATTTTTCTAAAAATGTTGCTTCCGTGGATACTTCCATATATTACTTATATTTTTAATTCTGTGCTCACGAGTTCAATTTTTCCTAAGGAATGGAAGAAAGCTTAAATTATCCCAGTACCGAAATCACACAACGAGCACCGCCTATAGAAATCCTGGGGTTCATATCCAAAGCGTTAGAACGGTTAATATGTCAGCAAATCAACACTTACCTGCATAGAAATGGTTTTATAACTGATAGACAGTCGGGCTTTAGGGCCAAACGTAGTTGCATAACTGCCCTCATTGATGTATCGGAAGACTTGCGTTCTGGTTTAGATGACAATGGAGTTGGCTTCCTAGTTATTTTGGACCAAGGCTTTCGACACATTCGACCACGACATTTTAGTGACTAAGCTTCTTAACATGTTCAATTTTACATCGTCAGCTGTGAATTTGATTTCGTCTTATCTTTCTGGAAGATCGCAAGCCGTTTTCGCAAATAATGTCTCCTCGGTCTTTCTTCCCATTAAAAGAGGTGTTCCTCAAGGGTCTATCTTAGGTCTTCTTTTTTTTCTTTATATATTAATGATCTACCTAGTGCTTTAAATAATTGTAGGGTGCATATGTATGCTGA
Organism: Dichetophora obliterata; assembly: GCA_963920525.1. Taxonomy (NCBI): domain Eukaryota; kingdom Metazoa; phylum Arthropoda; class Insecta; order Diptera; family Sciomyzidae; genus Dichetophora; species Dichetophora obliterata. The sequence goes on from OY986436.1 coordinate 131,855,039, forward strand.
TGACGCTCAGTTATGCATTAATTGTAAACGTGAGAATTTTTACGACTGTATATCCCATCTGAATAACATTCTTAAAAATATTGGTGATTGGGCACTCAAGAATGGTTTAAGCCTTAACCCTAATAGGTCTAAATGTCTAGTGATTACGAAGAAACTTATTGAAATTTCCACTGCAACTCCTCTTCTATTAAATGGTAGCAATATCGAATTCGAAGAATCGGGGGTAACTTTTAACAGAATGCTTACTTGGAATAACCACATAAGTAATACAGTCGGTAAGGTCTACGGCATGATTCGTGTTTTATGGACGACGCAGCATTTTACACCTCTGCATATACGAATGCTACTTGCCAAAACAAATCTCATACCAACACTGCTGTATGGATGTGAAATTTCTTATAATTGTGATGGCTTAAGCAAAAACAAATTAAACGTTCTTGTAAACAACAATATTGCTCGTTATGTATTTGAACTGAAAAGAAGAGATCATGTTTCCCTGTGCGCTAAAAGTATCTATGGCTTTACCTTTGAATTCTTGTTGAACTATCGTACGCTTTTATTATTGCATACGATTATTTGCAATGCAGAACCCAGCTACTTGTTTTTGAGATTAAATTTTTCTCGATCCAACCGAACAAATAAAATTAATTGTTTACGTTTTTATTGTTTGACGTCTGGAAGGCAGTTTTTCATTCATTCTGTACGTATTTGGAACGCGCTTCCCAAAAGTTTAACATCATGCAATAACGCTGTGCAATTCAAAAACAAATTAGCTTTACACTTTTCTTCGCTGTAGATAATAGTTGAATATGTTAAAGAATTAAATTTTTGAATTGTTAAAAATAAGTTATTTAGTTAAAGCTCGCTTATCATTGTTTAATGCTATACCTTAATGAATGTACTTAACTTGTTTGTTACCAGTTATTATGTTTTAAGTTTTTGTATTATAACTTATGTAGTTTTGGAATTTGTTCCCTTCATTATTACTCTGGAAAATAACTGGGATTTTATTTGTGTAACTGAAACGTATTTGACAGAATACATCCTTGACTCAGAAGTACAATTAAAGAGTTACAATTTGGTAAGGTGTGATAGTATATCAAATCACACTGGTGGAGTGGCCTTCTACATTAAGCAGGAATGGCATACGCAGGCATTAGAAGTTATTTCAGTTGGAAAAATGATCTGGTGGCTAGTGATAAAAGTTAGCCTGAAAAACATAAATTTAGTACTAGTGGCGGTATACAGATCCCCCGATAAACAAAAATCTCCGGAGAGTACCTTTTGTGAATTTTTTAAATCTAAAATGGAAGAATGTGCATCTTTAAGCGATCGCGTGTTAGTTATGGGTGATTTTAATGTTGACTGGTGTGAAAATAATATCTATAAAAGAAAAATTGAGCAAGTAATTAATGATAATTCCTTCAAACAAATCGTTACCGAACCAACAAGAATAACGAGAACTTCATCTACTCTAATTGATTATGTGCTTTCCAATAATTCATGTGTTAAAGCAAATACAAAAAAAAAATTTAAAGTGAGTGACCATGAATCAATTGATATTGATATTAAAATCAACGCAAGGGATGGAAAAAAAAAGAAAATCATTCGGACTGTGCATTATAACCAAGATATTTTCTGTAGTGAACTAGTCCAAAGAGGTTTTGCAATGGTGAATTATTCTATAAGTTGCAACCAGTCGGCAAATGTTTTTAGTCGCATCATAAGTGATTCTTTAAATAGAATGGTAATTACAAGAGAAATCACAGGAGGAAATCAGTGTAACGCATGGTTCAATTCAAGTCTTTATAATTTAAAAAAACAAAAAATTCAATCATATCAGCTTGCAGTATGGACAAACAACGTAAATGATTGGGACATCTACAAATGTTTTAGAAACAAATACGTATCCGAGCTAGATTTAGCAAAGAACCGTCATATAGCAAGAAAAGTAGACCAGGCAGTAGACCAAAAATCAATGTGGAGATCAATTAAAACATTAGTTCTTAACGAAGAGAAAAATGAAATAAATAAAATTGTGATAAATGGAAGAACTATAATAAACAAACAAGAAATCGCAAACGTTCTAAACAAATTCTTTGTAGACAGTGTTGAGTGTATAAATGCAAATATTCCTTATGTACAATATAAAAATCTACTTGAAAGAAGTGAAAATAATTTTAAATTTCAGTTGTTAAATTTAAATGACTTAAAAACTATAATGAAAAAAATGAATAACAAAAAAGACTTTAAATTTCTTTCCGTGAGGATGTTGTCTAGCGCGTTTGAGATAATTGGACCAACATTTCTTCAAATTATAAATGAATCTTTACGTTCTGGAATTTTTCCAGATTGCTGGAAAGAATCCACAGTGGTACCGATTGAGAAAGTGAAAAATGCTGTAACCCCAGAAAACTTCAGACCCATCAATATGTTAATGACAGAAAGCAAAATTATTGAAAAAATTGTTCATTCACAAGTAGAGGATTATATGGAATCGCACTCGTTGCTCTCTGACTACCAATCTGGATTTAGAAAACAACATAATTGTGAAGCGCTGTTGAATCTTGTTGTTGCACAGTGGAAGTCGGAAACAGAAGATAAAAAAGTCATAGTAGCCGTTTTTCTTGATCTACAAAGAGCCTTTGAAACTATTGACAGAAATATACTACTACAGAAGCTGCATATGTACGGTATAAGAGAAAACGAACTTAATTAGTTTAGAAGTTATCTTTCGGGAAGAACTCAAAAAACAAAAGTAGCAGAATATGTTTCTGAACCAGCGACAGTTACTTTGGGTGTACCGCAGGGTGCAGTTTTGGGTACACTTCTCTTCATCATTTACATAAACGATATGGAAAAGGTTTTAAATAAATCGAAGATATGCATGTTTGCCGATGATACCTTATTGTATGTGACAGGTGACTCTGCCGAAGAGTGCATTAGTCATCTTAACTCTGATTTAGAAAACGTTGGAAAGTACCTTAAAATGAACAAACTTAAACTTAATACAAATAAAACAAAAGCTATTATAATAAATGGTGAATCTAGCAATAAAATTGTTGTAAACGGCGAAGAAATTGAATATGTAAAAGAAATTAAATACTTGGGTATTATGCTAGATAATCAGTTGAGATTTGATGTACATATTAATTACATATGCAAGAAGATAGCCAAAAAAATTGGATTTTTCCGAAGAATCCGCAAAAAAATATCATTCAGAAGTGCAATACAAATCTATAATGTTATGATTAAGCCACATTTTGAATATTGTTCAACAATTTTGTTTTTAGGGTCATTGCAAATGACAGAAAGACTACAGAAACTGCAAAATAGAGGAATGAGATGTATATTAAGATGTGGTTTTTTAACACATATAAGGTATATGTTAGATATTTTATGCTGGTTGTCAATAAATCAAAGAACTTTGATGAATGTGATATTATTTATATTTAAAATGAAACATAATTTGCTCCCAAAATATTTAAGTTGTCAGATAGTTTATGTTGCGGATGTACAACCCTATAATTTAAGGAATAATTCAGATTTCCGAGTAGGATACTTTCCAACGAGTAGAGCACAAAACAGTTTGTGGCATAAAGGTTTAAACTTATTTAACAGTTTGCCCAATAGCTTAAAAAATGAGGTAAATAGTAATATATTTAAGAGAAAACTTATAATTTATATAAAGAATAATTATGATTAAGAAAATAAAAATATGATAGTATGTAAGTTCCTTTTTCTTCTTTTCTTCTCTTCTCCCCTTTTCCTTTTGACGTGTTCTTGAATTCATGTCAATCAGGTGGGCGGATTACGCCCACTTTGAATTCCATATCTTCGAACACCAAAACAAGGAAAGGATGAGGAGGAAAAAAAAGAAAAAAAATTAAATAAACCCTGTTAGAATAAGTTTAGTTTAAGTAAAAAATGTACTGTTTCTTTAAATAGCGAAGAAGCTAAATAAATAAATAAATAAAAAAAAATACTCATTTATTTATTTAATGTTAGTATATTTTTTTAAAATATTTTTTAGTATATTTAAGCTCTATTTATAACAGGTGTTTATGCTACCGGTACTGTAATTAAGGTTTTAAACTTTGTTCTGCCGGTTTTCGAAATAAAAATAAATAAGCATTGAGATCAAACGAAGAATATCTCTTGCCAACAGGTGTTACTTTGGGCTCAGTAGGCAATTGAGAAGCAGAGCCCTCTCTCGGTGAACGAAAATCACGCTCTATAAATCGCTCATCATGCCCGTCCTACTTTATGCATCACAAACCTGGACGCTGAGCAGTTTAGATGAAAAGACTTTAGGAGAATTCAAGATAAAGATTCTTCGTAAGATCTACGGGCCAATCTGCGTCAATGGCGAGTACCGAATACGGTGGAATGATGAACTGTATGAGCTGTACGCTGACATCGACATAGTCAAGCGCATTAAAATCGAGTGGCTTCGCTGGCTTGGTCATGTTCAGCGCATGAAAGACGATGCTCCAGTGAAAAAACATTCGATTCGGTACCCAGCGGCGGTCAACGCAGAAGAAAACGACCGCATCTTCGTTGGAAAGACCAAGTAGAGGACAACCTGACGAAGATTGGAATTTCCAACTGGCGCCAGCAAGCGAAAGACAGAAATGGTTGGCGCAAATTCTTAGGTGAGGCCAAGACCGACATACGGTTGTAGCGCCAACTAAGTAAGTAAGTAAGTAATAATAATTATAATAATAACGTATTACATGCATTTTAGTTGAACCATGTAGTTTGCCTTACTAATCATTTAAGAATTTTCGAACTATACATAGTTGAACTGGAATGTATGCAATAAGTTATAGGAATAATTTAGTTGTATCTAGTCGACTTAAGTTGTGTTGCTGTACATAATAGGGGCCTTAATTTTTTTGTATTACAAATTGTCTTCAATGATGGAATCGTCTGAGCATTCATAAACTTGATAGGATGCAACATCATCTGGTATTACTTCTTCACCAATATTACAATAGTTCATTGTTGACAATTGTGTGTATGAAGGTGGTGGAGATTGGGCGGAACCTGGACCAACAATATCACCAATCAAAGCTAGCATCCTTCTTTTAAAAATACTCTTCTGCATTTGATTCATTAATTCAATTTCAGGCAATAAACTAAAAAGGAACATTTATATTGGACTTTTTGAACCAGAAGTCACTTCAATTTTTGCCTTTTTGGCTTTGAAATACTCCATGAAGGTGTTATTAACTTCTGATAGAGATGCTCTTGATTTCCTTTTGCGAGTAGGTGGTGTGGGCTTAGGAGATGTTAGCGGTGTTTTTTGTGCTATGTCTTGTAGCGCACATTGACCAGATGTTCGGTAATTCAGTGCATCTAAATCCATTTCTTCAAAAAGCTCACTCTGAAGATCATCCTGAAAATCCTCAATGTTGTTTAGAGATATATTAGGTAAATTACCGCTAGATGCTGGTACTTTACCTTTATAAAAGGTATAGCAAATTGCATTACCTCCGCAAGGCAGTATGGTTTTATTGTTCTAGCAGATCAACTTGGTGCTGGTTTTATATATCTTGAGAACACAGCTATTATATTTCGCCATTTCTCTTTAAATTTCATATTATTTTATTTAATGATTTAATTATATTTTATTTGGTTTTTTTAACAGGTACTTAGGAAGTAGTTCTTCTTTTCTCGAGCTTTCCTTGTACTTTGCAAGAGGAGTGAGTACAGTAGCAGAAATTGTAACTGAGACCACAAAACTTATATGGGACGTTCTGAAAGATGTGTGCATTAGAGCGTATCATCAAAACTAACCTCTTTTTGACACCGACTCAATCGCTAGACATTCAAAAGACATTTTCAAAAAAAAAATTTTTTTTTTAAGTGGTCCCTATGGTGCTATTTTGATTTTTTCGTTATATCTTTGGTGTTTTTCATCCGATCCGGAAAAAAATTTATGTGTGTGCTTGTTGATGTAATGCAAATAAATTTGTATTTTTTTTCCTCAAATGTTTTTTTTTAGACTTATTGCACAATCTATCTCAGTTCCTACTGTGTCATCATGTTCCAAAAATACCAAAAAACGAAAGCTTACAAAAAATCATTATAACCATGGGAACAAATGAAATCGAAAAAATGCATTTTAGAAGCACTTCCGACCAATTATATGCAAAGAATAACACTTTAATATCAATAAATGAAACGAAAAATTAGTCAACTGAACTTTGTTTGCGGCATGTACTTACGGGCAACCTATAAATAGAAATATGCAATGAAATATGTAACGAAAACGTTTAATGAAAAAAAAAAAGAAATTTTTAAAAACAAACCGTGGCCAGAGCGGGGTTCGAACACGGGAGCTTATGGCTGCCAAGCAGATGCTTTACCTCTGAGCCAAACAGGCTATACGAATTTTGTTGCTTAAGTATTATTTCAAATAATAGGATTTGTGGAAGACATCGTTGTCGGCATTTTGATCGAGCATTCGTATTTTTGAGCGGACACTCGTTATTTTGAGAGATATACAAAATTAATTTCATTATAAGCAAACGAAAAAACTCATTTATCGAGCACGAAAAAGCTTATGTTTGTGTAATGCAATTAAATTTAGCTTTACCAAGAACAAATAAAATGTACCGCAAACAATTTTAAGTTTCCAAAACACTTTGTCAAACGCTGCAAACTTAATTCTTATGCTGTAAAAGGCCTCCAAACGTTTTATTTCTGTGCGTGTACTTAGTGTGCAAAAGCACAAATCGCCGCTGTTCAAAGACTTCTTTTGGCACGTTTTTTTTTTATTTTGTTCGAAATTCCCAGTTCAAAGATCTTTTTAGCCTTTGCTCAAACTGTCAATATTATTATTTCTTATAATAATAATTTATATCAAATTTTCATTCGCGTACATTGTGAACAAAAAAAAAATCACGTTTTAGCAAAATGAATTTCCAAATGCACGACCTTGACAAAACAAAGTTGCCAACAAAAAGAAATGTTGTGGAATACGCGTTGTTTTTACAGCAAGATTCAAAAATCAAACGCAGTGCATTCACCGAAAAAGTGTTCGAAGAAGTGTCCAAATTGTGGCGTTACGCAAAAACTCCAATAGTGTCCAGAACATATAATCGTAAAATGATTACAGACTTGCTTATGAAATCGTCTTTTCAAACAAAGAACCCTCGGATGTTCTATGCGAACGATTGGGATACCCTTTTCCGTATTTCGCGATGTAAGTGCTCCATTGAAAATGATTTTCCGTGCGTGTGTGCCGATGAACACAAAATACCAGAAAATGTGAAAGGTTTTTTTATTGACCAATGTGGTGCTCGTTTGCGTTTATTGCCGGATGCGGGTGATGATGATGTCTCCGCGAGTGTATTCACTACAGACACAGGTGCTACAGCTGCATGCAGTGCAACTGAGTATGCTCCGACACCCGACAGTGAAGAGGACTACGAATTTGAAAGTAGTCAGTTGGAGGACGCAGATACACCGATGGTAGCCGTTCAATTGAAAGTATCCGACATCCGCTTGAGGTATTTTTCTTCTGCACTAGATCGGAGCGATACATCAAACCGCCATGGTGCTTTGCACGCCTCGATGCTTATCAAGGATTTACAAGATGCTATTGCCACAAAGGAGTCGGTATCCGCTGACGTACGAGAACAAATGCTGAAGATACTTGAAGACATACCCAAGACCAACTGTCTGATATGCAGTATTCTGATCAATTGATTAAAATTCCAGGTACGCACTGCAATACACTTTCATACTTGTATAATAAATTAATCTATGCGTACTTAACTTTAAAATCTAAATCGTATATTTCATGTTATATTTTCAACAGATTATCTTTGCCACTCGCAAAACACGGAGCGTTTCGTTCAAATTGTGCACCAGTCAGCTACAGCAGTCACTGACGAAAATCGTTTGGGGCACATTTTCGCGAAGCTTGATAGTTGCGAGCGCTACAGCTACCTTGAATCTCGAAAAGATTTGGAAGATTAAAAACAATTTTTTATGATATTAAAGTGTTATTCTTTGCATATAATCGGTCGGAAGTGCTTCTAAAATGCATTTTTTCGATTTCATTTGTTCCCATGGTTATAATGATTTTTTGTAAGCTTTCGTTTTTTGGTATTTTTGGAACATGATGACATAGTAGGAACTGAGATAGATTGTGCAATAAGTCTAAAAAAAAACATTTGAGGAAAAAAAATACAAATTTATTTGCATTACATCAACAAGCACACACATAAATTTTTTTCCGGATCGGATGAAAAACACCAAAGATATAACGAAAAAATCAAAATAGCACCATAGGGACCACTTAAAAAAAAAAAATTTTTTTTTTGAAAATGTCTCTTAAATGTCTAGCGATTGAGTCGGTGTCAAAATAGGTTTATTTTTCTTCCATACAAGGTGATACGGTCTAGTGTACATGCCTATTCCAAATGAAGATCAATGGCGATCAATTGCAGAACCCTTTAGTTCTTTATGGAATATTCCAAACTGTGTTGGAGCGATCGACGGAAAGCATGTACGCATAGAAAAGTTTTCAAATTCTGGCTCAAACAATTTCAATTACAAGTCTTTCCATTCAGTGATATTAATGGCTTGTTGTGACGCAGACGGAATTTTTATTACAATCGAAAATGACTTTGCTGGAAGAAACAGTGATGGCGGAATATTTGCTACTTCGGCCCTGAAATACTGGGTTGGAAACCAAGGGCTTTGTATTCCGTCTCCGGCAAAGTTACCAGTAGATGAGAGCACCAATAAGTTCCCATTTTATTTTGTTGGTAATGAGGCGTTTCCTCTTAAAAAGTTTTTAATGAGGCCCTACCCACGGAAAATACTAAAAAACACGAAAAGATTGTTCAACTACAGTTTAAGTCGTGCCAGAAAGACCATTAATGTGCATTTGGGATGATGACTGAAAAGTTTCAGGTATTAAACACGCGTCCGGAATCCACAAATAGTTGACAACATTGTTAAAGCAGTATGCATACTGCACAAATACGTTCGTAAGAGGGAAGGAATACCATACATTCCAAGAGAGTTGCACGAGAGATCAAATAATGATCCAAGAATAATTGCGACCAAATAGAATTTAATTTTATCACCAAATTCTTCAGCTTATTGCTTAAGGGACTACTTGGCTAATTATTTCTTAAACCCACGAGCTTGTCTTCCATGGCAATGGAATTATTGTGTGTAGAAAACCTTTGTGAAAAATCTTTTTATAAATAATATTATATATACCAAACAATTATATATCCGCTACAATTTTTCTTTTGTTGTTGCTAAGCTATAACTAAACAAAAACCAACTGTTGATGCAATAGGTGAAGTCTGTTCCTTAAGCGTCCATTGCATTAATAAAATTTTTGAAACAATTGAAGATGAGTGAAAATGGAGTGATTTTGAATTTTTTTTTTTTTGAAAATGTATATTTGGAAAAAAGCTAAAAAAACTAATGGCGAAAAATTCCACGGCAAGCTTAGAAGTTATAGGCGTCAAAAGTTAGAGAAAAGGGCATAAAAAGTTGTGGTTTTTGTGCCTAGATATAACTATTTTTGTACTCAGAATTTTTACTCAGAACCGCGTTATTTTTTATAAAAATTTTTCATGTTTTAGTTATTTCTTAAAAAAATGAAGTGTCAAGTGTGCATAATATGTAGGATATTACTTTCCAAACTCAATGAGAGAGCTGGTTAGCTGCTGCACAATCTTCGAATTCACTAAAATAATTTTAATTTTTGCAGAAAACTCACTTTATGTTTTTTTTTTTTTTTTTTTTTTTAAAAATCAAAGAACCAAGGCATGCGCCTTATACAAACAAGGTTTGGTCTTTGACCTGAAAGGAAAGGGATAGATTATTTAGAGGAATTGATTGGAACTATACGTGAATTATTGATTAGGGGAAACAACCGCGAAAGACAATTTGAATATGTGAGCATTGAATCAGTGAGATTGGTGAATTGGTTGAAGCATTTTAAGTTGCTTTACTATTGTAGTTTAAGCTTCATGACCAATGTCGGTCTCTAATTTAATTCACCTGCTGAACATATATACATAAACGGTTTAATCAAATGCAACATTTATATTTTACTTGAAATTTATTTTTAGGTCAAATACAATTATTTAAATTAGTAAAGAGTTTTTAATATACATTTCCTAGTAAACGCTTACATCTTATTGTTTGCTTTTTGTTTTTTTTTATTTTTTTTATTATAAAAAGATCAAAGAACCAAGGCATGCGCCCTATACAAACAAGGTTTGGTCTTTGACCTGTAAGGAAAGGATAGATTATTTAGAGGAATTGATTGGAACCATACGTGAATTATTGATAAGGCGAAACAACCGTGAAAGACAATTTGAATTGCTTTTAACTGAGGCTAGTGTTATGCCTTAACCTCGGCAAGCATTTCCAGCTCTTAGTTGTTCCTATCCATTAATTTCACATTTTCCACAATTTAGCTGTGGATTTGTTGTTTTCCATAATTCTTAAATGTGCAGGAAAGAATAAAGAAAATGAAAAGAACCATGCCCGAGCCCGGATTCGCACCAGGGACCTTTGTGTTGAGAGTCTAGCGCACTCTCCACTAGACTACAAAGGCCGACAATTTATTATGTTTTATTGTAAATTTCTTATTTATCATTATTGCAAGTGCACATTATTATTAAAACTGTACAATTTTTAAGATTGCAACAAATTAATTTGTTTACTAAACTCAATGGGTGGAGAGTGGATTTATTATGCGTAGTCAATAGCCTTTAGCGATTATTAAATTTTTTTATTATTGAACGCAAAATCGTTCAAAACGCTTTTTTTAGTTAAAGTTATTATTTCACCCGATTTCATTCATTCATTCAAGCATATTTACATATGATATTGTAACACACCTTCGAAGGAAAGGAGCACAAATTGCAATTTATTAGGAATAATTATTTTAAATTAATTAAATATTATTTTAAAAGTATTATTTTAAGGTATTATTTTAAAAGAAGCTAATAAAAAATATTTTTCAATCTGAATATATTTTTGGTTTTATCAATTGTTACAAAATAATGTGTAATGTACACACCTTTACATGATAAACTACTTATAAATCACATTAAAACAAACAACTATAAAACCTATTTAAAAAGATACACACCTTTACTATCTATTTCATTCGCACACATGTACTAATATTGCTGAATACAAAATATATGAAATTACATTTTTACTTTTACTCCTACACAAATATATTAACATATGATTATGTTTACGTTTTCTAATAATTTAAGTCTACTCACTCACACACATTATACTACTATTACTAAATTACAAATATGTATATGATATTCTACTATTACTTTTACACTAATTAAAGAACATATGATTATGTTTATTTTCTAAATACAAAAACAATTGTTAACTAGTTTTAAGACAACATACCGTTATACATACTATAAAAGGATGAACGAAATTCAAATATAGTCAATCAGTCTGGAGCTTCAAATAAGCTGCCGACTTTTTCATTTTCAATAAGTCTTTAGCTTTAAAAGCTACCGACTTAAACTTTTTAGCCTCTGCACTTTTTTTAGTGAACGGCATAAAAAAGGATATTTAAAATAGCGCCAGTGGCGAACTTCGCCGGCAACCAATAGGCAGGTCCTAGAACTTATTTTTATAAAACACGAGTCCTTTTTTATTCTATTTAAAAAAAAGGCGCGTACTTTACATGTTGATCCTGCAATATCACCAAGTAACAAAACCGCGCCGACGGCAAATCAAAGCTTATCGGAGCACGTACCAAAAGGCGGCAAAGATGGACCCACTCTATAGTGTGGCCATTGTATGGACACATTTTTATACATATTGACCAAATAGAAAACTATTATTATTTTGCATAATGTGTTGTAATTTTATATTCAATTTTTTGCATTTTATTATATATTGAAACACACAATACAAAACTAATGAATAAATAACCCTTAACTTATTATTTTTATGTTTATGCATACTTTTTATTTTCTTAGTCTTTATTTTTGAAATCAAAATTTTCAATACATATTTGCAATATTTAACTTATGTTTTTACAAATATGCTTATGAATTCCAAATAAAGTTAAACGAAAACTTTCTTGTCGCGACAATTATATTGCAATATTTAAATGATTTGCTTGATATTTTTCCTTGCTCTTCTGTTGCACATAAATACGCCATTTACTATTGGCATCTTTTTTTACTATACTTTAACACACACACATACATGCAACTTGATACGCATCAAGTAAAAACTTTACACGAAAACTAAAATAACCGCGACACGTAACTTAAATATTTATATGAAATAATATGAAAAACTAATAAGTAAATCATATAAAAGCACTAGCAAAATTAGCCATACCTTAATTTAACACTTTTTATTTTTTCACACACGACATTGAGCGAACGTAAGCAACCGAAGCCGACATTTTTTAATAACTTGTTTTTATTTATCTGACGTTTTCTTTCATGCTTATTCGCATTCAGTGACGAGCACTTGTTGTGCCACCTGAGGGCGGATTCTGAAAAACGCTGAAGCTAAATCTCCACCGCTAAAGCTAAATTTATAGTTTTAAGCGATATTGCTATTCTGAAAAACTCCATCGCTTATTTTCATGCTAAAAATTTAGAGACTGAACGAGCTTGTCACGAAGAATAAAATTAAAGCTGTCATAGCTAAATTTTTAGCGATTGCTGCGATTCTAAACTTTTTTTAGCGATTTACAGAAATTCTAATTTTATTTTAAGCTATAATTTTAGAGTCCAATATTTTGTTGCCGCTAAGTTAAAAATTAAAAGATTTTTCAATTAAAATCGTAATTTTTGATATATATATTAAGAAAAATTAATGCTTTGTCTCTTTTGAATGTTTTCAAAGAAAAACATTTCACCAATTTAAAGCACTTTTCCGAAAACTTGCTGTTTGTATTTATCATTTGTATTAATATTAGGGGTATTCACGTTTCAGTGCACTTTCCTGTGCAGTTGAGGACTTGTGCAGTTGTGCAGTTAGGTTTTCTTGAACAAGTCACTAACACTTTTTCCAAGCTGTCAAATTTTTCAATGCACACAAGTGCACAACTGATCAAATCTTCAAGTTTTAGGCTGCAGTAGAAAAGCACTTGTGCAGATTTTTGATTTTGATATTTTGATTTTGTAAAGTGCAGAAGCACAGATAATATAATAAAAAGATGTGCCACCGCCATACAAGCAAGTGGCACAGTAAAATTTTAATGTGAATTTATCATAAATCCACATAAAAGCTTTATGAGAGTCAGCGAGCGAACGATTTAAAGCTTTTGAGAGCGAGAGAATAAGTAAGCGACAATGTGAGCAAATGTGAGCATAATATTGAAAAGCAATAGAAATGATATATAAAGATTTGATGCACGAAACATCTGAATAAACGATGTAGCTGCCAACAAAATGTAGCAGAATTTCATTAGGTTTTACTTAAAAAATGTAGGCAATTTTTTTACTAAACTACCCTACGAGCATTATATAATTTGAAGTTATTATATTTTTTGCATTATCTCTTATCTTTTTGTTATATATTTTTAAGAATATAATATCATAAAGATGACATAATCTAGGTATATTTTGTGTGTTGACTTGGTTTTTTTTACGTTTTGCCACATTATATTTTTAGTGTTATATTATTGCAAGGGCGATTCCATCAGTTGAAGCTTATCCGCGAATAATGTTGTAAGTAATATTTTTTAAGTTGTTTTTTTTCGGAAAAATTTTTTATTTAACTACTTTTATATACTTTTATTATATTGTTGCAAAAACATGCTTTACTATATGAAAAATAATCAGAAATTTTCAATCGTTCTTATTTATACAACAAAAACACTTTTGAGTAAATCAAAAAGGTTTTGAATAAAAAATCAATATTTTGGACCGTTTTTGAAAAAAAAAATTAAAAAATATATTCACTGACCTAAGGCTACAGTTAAAACTATTTTTGTAACGTGTTTTTAATAAAACTTTGATCAAAAAAATTTGAATTAAATATATGTAAAAATAGTGGATATATTTGCATCGAAAGGCAAAGTTTTGATTTTCATGTCTTTTTTTCTCATTCTTGGGGAACGATGTTTTATGAAAAAGTCGTTGTACAAAAATTTCTAAAATTCTAAAGACATATGAATGTTTTTGGTATTAAAATTACTGAAATTTTTGAAATTCAATTTTGCGAAAAATTTTTTTTAAGAAAGATTTATAATATCGAAATTTACGTAAGTAAAAATGGGTGGAATGAGCCTGATCAAAACTAAGTATGTTACAATCTAATCTAGTATGCGCACAATATGTGTACCCAAATTGAGCGAAGTCCGTTAAGCCATTTCGATTTGAATAAATGTCAATTAAACAAACAAACCAGAAAATAAGTTTTATTAATATAGACTTTGTGCTAAATTGTATGAGTATAATAGAACGAATGAAATTCGAAAAGAATTGAAGAATTTTCTAAGTTTTGAAAAATGTATCCCCAGTTATGATCCTATAACATCAAAAGTATTTTTTCATATTACAAAATTTATACATGTTTGCAAATAAGACGTTCATATCTTTCATTTAAGCTATCATTTGTATTGATCTAACGATTTTTGTATAATTTATCGAAATACTACATTTGTGAAAGAGTTTAAAAAATATGGCTAATACTCAAAACTACCCCCTACAGGCCAAATATACGATATCGGATAGCTTTATAATTATATTTCGAAAAGCTTCAGAATTAGGTATTCGACCACAATTTACAAGTAGCGTTTCCCTGATAACATGTGATGGGCGTTGGTCAAGGGGGCGTGGCACCTCCTACACCACCCAAATTTGCGATATCGAATTGATTTGGAGTTATAGACCGCATAGCCTCGGAATTCAGTATTCGACTACAATTTACACGTTTCACTGATAACATTTTATGGGCGTTACCCTTCCCACACAACTGAAATTTTTGATATTGAACAGCTTTGGAGTTATAAGTGGCCGCACAGCCTCGGAATTCGGTACTCGATCACAATTTACTCGTGCCGTTTCACTGATAGCATGTTATGTTCGTTTGGCAACGGGGGCGTGGCAGCAACACACAGTGTTTCAGCTAGTTATTTATACCAGTGCGAAGATTTCGTTGTTTTGTTTTGATTTATTTTTGACGTATCTTTATTTACGTTATTTCTGTTATTTTACTCATTTCAAAGAGTTTACCGTGTTTCAAATCCTATTATAACGTAAAATTGCGGTTAAGGGATTTTTAAATTTAGCTAAAGAACATTGTTTGTAAACAAAATCTTTTGTTAAGTTTATGATAATTGGGTTTTTAAAGTCTGAAGTATTTGTTTAGTACGAACTCACCACGTCAACTTGGTGATTTTGAGTATTTTTACTAAAACCGAAATGCGTAAATATCAAACCTGCTACAATTATACTTTTTACCTTAACATTTTCGTTGAAATATTTTTTTAACAATAAAAAAAAATAAAACCAAATTATATATCAAAGTCATATTTTTGCGCACTTTAATATGGGGGAAATGTTAAATAAACGGTATATTTTAAACTCTTTCACAAATGTAGTATTAAGAAAAATTCTACAAAAATCGTACAAATAATCGTATAAACAAAAGCTTAAATAAAAGGTATAAATGTCTGATTTGTAAATATTTATAAAACTTGTAAAATAAAAGAATACTTATGGAGTTATAGGATCATAACTGGGAAAATATTTTTCAAAACTCAAAAAAGTTGAAAAATTCTGCTAAAAAAATTCGAACCAACCTGGAAAAGTCTTAATGATTTTTATTATCTAGAAAAAATCGAACTAGCAATGTCGTTTTCGTAGCACAAACTTTTTTCAAATTGTTTAGCACTGTTATTAATTTGTTATTCACGTTTCAATGAAAAATACAATGAATAACAAATTTTGTTATTCACTACTTTTTTATGAATAAAATGTTCGCTATTAATTTTTTATTCATTATTAATTTTTTATTTATTATTAATTTTTTATTCATTATAAATTTCGTGTTCATTTCTATTTTTTCATTTACTTTTGAATAATAAATAAAATAAAAAAAATATTGTTATTCACTTCTGAATAATGAACCAAATTAATAATAAATAAAAAATTAATAATGACTATAAAATTAATAATTAATAACACATGAATAGGCAATGAATGAAAAAATAATAATGAACAAAAAATTAATTATTGAAAAATTTTAAATTCTTTTTGAATTGAATTCTGTGTAAATAGCATTTATATGAATAAAAAAATAATTAATTATTCTAAATAACGAAAAAAATAATTGAAATTAATGACTAATCAATTTTTTAAAATTCAATGTGAAATAAAAATTTTATTTATAAACAATTTTTAATTCATTGGATGGATTTGTATGTCGTTATTCAGTTTTCCTTAAGATTCTGAATATACATGCAGATTTTACTGCTCTGGCTGAGTCAATCAGAAATAGTCAATATTAATAGCAAGCAGTGAATAAGAAAAATCTGCTTCGCACAAAATAAGGAAATTATCATGAAAATAATGCAAACAAACAAAAACATATGTTGCTGTCAAGCAGATATCACAACTGCTCGGTTCCAACAACAACAACGAAAAAAACAATTAAAACATTAAAAAACGACTGAGAAACCATGCAGTGGTGATCTATGCTGTAAGGCATTGTGGAGTGAAGAGTGAAAGAGCATTGCAGAGAGAATGTGCATGCAAGGATTGGAAACTTTTCTCTCAAGAAAGCTTTTTTCATCGCGCTCACAAAAGCTATGTATTGATCCAAAAAATATTTGTTACTTTTTATTGTTCTACGTGGCACATCTTTATACTATATAATCTTTGGCAGAAGTCTTCAACTGCACTAGCAAGTACACTGAATCGTGAATACCCCTATTGTTATCATATAACATGCTTTCAGAAAAAGGTTTCATCTCTTAAAACTTTAAAAAAATTTATTAAATGAATTAGTAGTTTACAAATAAGCTTTAATTGTTGTGACACACTCTTATGTGATAATTCTGTATCACGAAGAAGCACACCAACGATAAGAAAGACACTTGAAGCAATACAATTCTGTATGGAAGAAAGTATTGCTTCTTGTTTTTTTCTTATCATTGGTGTGCTTCTTCGTTACACAGAATAAAGCAGTTAGAATGCGATTTGGTCATTAATTGACAAGAAATTTTGGACCTAATTTTTAATATGTAAAATGTACTCCTAGTGCAAAATGTTGAAGAATTGAATAAAATCTTAGCCTCCAATAAGCCACGACTGTTTTGGTATTTAAAGTTGAAGCAGTCAAAATAAATTTTATTTTAGTTTTATTCTATGACAATACGAGAATGTTTAATGAAAAATCATAAAGTACTGGTATAAACATACTAAAAAAATTAATTACAAATTTTTAAGTATAATTTTATAACTTAAGTTTATATAAAATTTTTTCAAATAACTAAAAGTTTTTATTTTGCACTTTTTATTTAGATATGCACCAATATCCATTACCACCATTAGCACGAGTAAACCATTTTCAAAATAAGAAACAAGCTTATTTTAATTATTATATTAATTTAATTAAAATGCGAAAGAAACTATAAAAAGTTTTCGAAAACTTTTCACTCGGATGATGAATTTTTGACAGTCGGAAGTAGAATTTTTGATATCAGTGAGGTGAGTTTAATTGTCAAAACTTCATGTAGCCCCGGGGACTAGTAGAAATGTTGACAACCGGCACAATGATTTTTGAGTGAAGCAAAAGGGTTGTGCTTTACAAAATTGTTAGTATCAGTGATTTGCTGTGTATTTTTTCTGAAAAAAGTAGTTTTATTTATGTTTCCGTATAAAAAAAAGGATTGTGATTTGCTTTTAACATTTAGAAAATATTTGTTATTAGGCTAAAAATGCAGACTTGAGGAGCAATTAAAAAGCATGGAGTCACTTCAGTCGTCTTTAATTTATTTTAGTGTCAATAAAAATTACTACAATGGGCTAGTCTAAGGAGCTAAATATGTATGTTAAATTTGGAAGTTCATTACTTCTGACATACGCAATGAATTAAGTTTTTCTTTACTGCATTCAACTTGCAAAACTAATGCATTGAATATACATTTTGAATATTTATAAATATGGCCGATAAAGAGTTAATACGTGTTCAAGGATGTTTTATGGTAAGCTGATTGATCGACTGAGTATAAGTCAATATTTTTTTTTCGTATTACAATCGATTGAGCCCAAAATTTGGCAGTAAGTGTATATCGGGTATGGCAACCGGTATAGTGCAATTTTTATCCTCGCGCATAGTTTAGGTTAAGGATTTTTAGGTCCAGTTGACAAGAAACCTTTAACACTGATACTTTTTTTACTTTAGTAAATTGTATAAATGTAGTAAAATCTAAACATATAATTTAATAACATGTTTTCAGTTTATTTCATCCTAAGCTAATTTAATAATGAATAAAAATTGTTATTTTTTTACAAATTTTTAATGTTTGCACAAGTTTTGGTTTTATAAGTTATTTTACTTAAAACAGTTACATTCCTTGCAGCTCATAATATCATTTTGAAACAAAAAATAAGTAGTAGAAAACGTGGCAGTCAAAGTGTCTTAAACTGGTTCATTCGCTGAGAAGACGTCAAAATTTCTGGATAACATTTTCATGTTTCATTTGGCACAGCAAAAAATGACAATTTAAATACACCAGATACAAATTTTTTTCAACTCAACATTTTCTTTCCTATAGGACCAACAGTGAAAAGTTTCCAAATGTCACACAGCCATAACAAAATAAATTTTTTGACATAAGAATTGGCTAAAACAGCGCTTCCTGTGACGAGTAGTAAAAGCAACATTTTTAGCTCGGCGGTTTGAAACTCAGAATCGCATCTAAGCGAAATCGCTAAGGAATTGAACGAAGCATTTTTTAGCCTTTTAGCGATAGAGATTTAGCTTTAGCTAGGCGATTTTCAGAATCCGGCCTCTGCACGTTGAACTTTCAACGAAACATAAATGTCAAATTTGCTACTGGCACAGGGTGCTAAGAAATAATAAAATTTTTAAATAATGAAAACTTAATATTAAGGGTATATATGAATGGATATATATGAATGGATACGCTAAAAAATAATATATTGTTGATTGAAAAACTTAAAAGCAACTTAAAAAAGAGCAAACATAGAGAATTTTCAAAACAATATATAGAACTCAAATTGAAATACATTGAAAATCTAAAAATTGAAGTTGATAATATTTCAATTGCAGAAAATTAAAATTATGAAATTTAAAACTAAATTTAATAATCTTCACGAAGAATTATTAAAAACAATTGAAACATTACCAATAAAAGAAAAAATATTAAAGAAGTATTAAAAGAGAATAATTTGTTATATATGGCCATTTTTAATATTAATACAGTAGGTAAAAACCTACAAATTTTTAAAGGAAACTTTACACATTTGGAAGATGTTATAGTATAAACAGAAATATTACATGATGTGTTGAAAAATGAAGATAAAGAAATTTAAATAAAATATGTTTACAATTTTAAAATAACGGCACAAAAACGAAGTATTTTGGGACGTTCAAATAGGCCAACGGCATTTGAAGATTTGAAAAATTCATTAGAAAAAGCATATCCTAATCCAAAAACTCTGCATCAAGTACTAAGTGAACTTGGTACACTCAAGCAAAATAATAACACCATATCTGAATTTAGAGAAAAAAATTTAGAAATAACTGAACAATTAAATTCATTTGAAATTAAAACTTTCACTAATCCGACCCAAGAAGCAAAAACTGCAATATATAAAGTTAACGAAAGCATGGCGTTAAATGTTTTTACTAAAGGTGTTAATTCCGAATTTCGTACCATTTTATTGGCAAATACACCAAAAACATTTAGTGAAGCCGTTGAAAGATGTTTAACAGCAGAAGAAAGTCCAGTCTCGGACAAAAACACAATTTTTCAAATTCGAAACAGAGACAATTTCAGAAACTCTAGAGACCAATATAACAGAAATAAATTCAGATATAACTATAATTCACAAAAAAATTACAGAAATAATACACAAAGCTATCGAAATAATAACATCTCAAACAATAATTACAGAAATAATAATAATTTTGTATATTCACAATATAACAATAACACATATAGAAACAATAATTTTCAAAATGCAAACAGAAACAATCAATTTCCAAACAATAACATAAATCGTAACACTTATTTTTCAAACAATAATACTAATAGAAACGATAACTTCTCAAAACGAAAACCATCCAAACAATTCAATAGAAATCAAAACAGGAATAACGTACAGGGAAACGCCCATGGCCGGGAACCAGATACTGTTACCCGCAGAGGCCAACATTAATTTTCAAAATTACTCAAAATTTAACTAATTACATAACTTTGCTATGTAAAAATAACAATAAATATTTAACATTTCTTATAGACACTGGAGCTGATATCTCCATTTGTAAAACAAACAATATAAATGACATTAATACTAGAAATATTTCACAATTGACGGGCATAACGCAAGAAGCAATCGCATGCATAGGCACAACAAATTTAAATTTAATTATAGAAACAGAAATAATTGAACATAATTTCCATATAGTTGAAAATGATTTCCCAATCGCAACCGATGAAATCATAGGGCGAGACATTTTTGAAAAATATATGTCAAAAATAGATTTTGAAACATATACTGATTATAAATGAAAGAATATATTTTACCAATAATTTTAAAAGAATTTCATAAAAGAAACATTATTTTCCTGCCAGATCAGAATCAATAACACCGATTAATATTAAAGTCAAGGAAGACATTATTATTTTAAATAAAGAAATAGAAAACGGAGTATTTTTGGGCAATAGCTTAATACCAGCAAATGGCAATGTTCATGTAAAAATCTTAAATACAAATGATAAAAATGTAAGATTAAGTAAACTTGATTTTGAAAAAAACCATTAAAGAATTATAATATATTTTCTTGTAAAATCAACACTAAATATGACAAAAATAGACTTGAAAAATTACTACAAACGTTAGACATTGGTTGCAATGACCCAGATGCCAAATCATCAATAATAAATATTATTAAACAATACGAAGACATTTTTCATCTCCCTGGAGAACACTTAAGTACAAATAATTTTACACACAGACTATACAAACAACAGATTTGACACCGGTATACATTAAAAATTACAGACTTCGACAGACACAGTTAACAGAGATAAATGAACAAGTCGACCAACTTTTATCTGACAATTGTTGCGTGCGTGCTTACCATCGTTTTAAAATTCAAATAGATTTGAAAAAAATAAACAAAAGAAGAAAAACTTTTAGCTGGCAACAAGGAGAAATTAAATTTATTATGAACGTTTGAGAGGCACTGAGAAGTAAAAGCTCTAACTCGCAGATTAAAGCTTTTGAATTAGAACTAACTTCATTATGGTTTTGGGCTAAGCTAAAGAGGCGGAATTTGTTTTTGTAAAACAGCGATTTAAAGTGACCTTGCACAAACCAGACACGAGCTTCGCCACTGCCTATGAAATATGTGTGCCTGATACTTCATCCAAATTTTTACACCAAGGAAACGGGCAAAATTATGGAAATGATGGCCTTAAGAGAGCATTGAACCCAATTTTCAAAAGGTCTAAGGTCCACATTTAGACAAAACGGGAAATTAAAGCTATTGGAGTAAGGGAGAAAATTTGGTGGACAAAAGATTGGCTGGGCAAATGTATGGGTATAAATGATACAGAAGTACAGAGGGTGCAATGGCCTCAGGTCTACAACAAAGGGTTGTTGTTGTTAATTGGGGGAAACAAATGTAGATAAACAAACAGGCAACTAGACAGCGTAAAAAGCCGACCTGGTACAAGATGGTTAGTTGTCTAGTGATACTAGTGACGAGCAGTCAAAAGTTAATTAATTTAATTTAAATGTTTAATTAAAGCCAGTGTAATTTGAATTGGTATTAAAAGTGTTATTTAAAACAACTTGGGTAATAAATAAATGTGTAAAAATAGTTGAAATTTTATTATAAATAACTATCTCAAACGTGCCATAGGCAACCAAAAGGAACCTGAAACCGAAAAATCGCTGAAAGCCAGATAAGTGTAGTGCTAAATAAATAAAATATAAATCCTAGGTAAATTTAAAGTTCTCCTACTATTTTTAAAAATAATTCTTGAAACTCTAAAAAAAAGGATTTTTGCTAACAAAAGATAAAGAATACTTGAAAAGAAAATACATTTCTAAAATAGAAGAAAATTAAAACCAAAATAGAAGAAAATTAAAATCTGAAATAGAAGAAAAATAAATTTCAAATATAGAAAAAAAAATTTAAAACCTGAAATAGGAGAAAAGAGATAAAATAAAGAACCTTAAATAGAAGAAAAGAGACAAAATAATGAACTTGAAATAGAAGAAGAGAGATAAAATAAAGAACCTGAAATAGAAGAACAGAGATAAAATAAAGAACCTGAAATAAGAAAAGATAAAATATAAATGAAACAAAAATTTGTAAAGAGAAGAAATTTATAAGAAACATTATCTTAAATCCTAAAAGAATTAGATTTTGAGATTAAAAGAATGTATATTTTATGCATTTAAGAATAGATTTAAGAAATAGTCTTGTTAGACCTAGGTTCACTACCGGAAGCGCGTAAAAAGGGGGAGGCTTGAAATATATATATATTAGGGCGGGTCAATTTGTATGGACGAATTTTTTGGAGGTCTGGCTCAGCGAAATTCGTAAAATACATGTAATTTAAAGACTTTTTCTCCACTACAGCATATACAAATTCTGAAAAAAAGCTGTGCGGACTTTCGTAAATAGATTTTTTTCTCAATTATAAAATATGAATGTATGAAATTTGAAAGAAGTGTATAAAATGTGTATAAAAAAGATTATTTGTGCTGTCATTTCTTAGGTAAATTTGGGCGCTGAATCTGAATCTGGCATTAAAAATACATTAAATCCAACTATCAATAGAAAACATCGTGATTTTTTATCAAAATATCGCGATTTTTGGTCAAAAAATAAAAAAAATGTTGGAAAATTGTCTTTATTTCAAATGTAAGCTCATTTTCAAGGCTTGATTAAATATTAAACACGTTTTATTTTGATTTATGGCAGGAAATTCATTTAGTAAAATTATATTTAACACGCTTGTGTAAATTCTTTTGTCTTAATTACTTATCATAAACTTTTTCCTTTAAATTCTAAAATCCAAATTATTTTATCTTTAATTTTCTTGGTAAACACATTTAAATTTATCCTTTGTATTCAAAATTATTTTTTTTATGTTTTATTTTTAATATTACATTTCAGAATACAAGCTATATCATGGAAACCTCACCGTCATCATCACAACCCGAGCTGGACCGTAAAATAACTTCAATATTGCAGCATGATAAAACTTTATTTGGTGAAGCGAAAGAATTGAACGTTGAACGTCTACCGACGTATGGCGATATTTTGTTACATTATTTTTTCATGCAAGAGCACTATTTCGAAGACAACCCACACATTTCATTCCAATCAATTACTCGTCATGTGGCGGATAAAATTGTTGAAATTTGGAATAATCTTCCAACGCCAATTATTCAGAGAAAATCCATTTGCAACAAATTAGACCGATTCATGGCTCAATATAGAGAAGCATCAAAAAACAAATCCAAATCACCCGATGTTCTTGTTGATTTTCGTGGTTTGCTAGGAAATTTGTTTTGGGTTTCAACATGTAATTGCAATTTATTATCAACGGATTGCAGATGTCAAAATACACCACTACCACTATTCATGAAAACATTTTTTGTGGACCAGATGACAGATAGAAATGTCACTATTACTGAATTTCTTCAAACGCTACCACAACCAAGTTTAACAACAGTAACAACTACAGAAGTGACTAGATCAGAGGTGGTTTGGCAACCTGAATTATCAATGGGTGCAAGTAGTATGGATTTTGAATTTGAAGAAGGAGTGGCAGCTCCAGGTGCTGTTCGAGGGCCGTATATGCAAAACGTAACCTTATCAAACTTTGCTATGGAATGCGATAGATACGGTATATCAAATAGAGCTGCGGCTGCACTCGCATCTGCACTTTTGAAAGATTTAAGCGTAAAAGATAAAAATGATCAAACGTTAATTATCGATAAAAATAAAGTTCAAAGAGAACGCAATCGTTGTAGGAATGAGGTCTTGAAAAAACGATTAGACACTTCCACGTTATTGGCATTTGCTTTCGATGGCAGAACAGACGAAACATTAGTTACCGAATTTATCAACAATAAAATTCATACACGCAAAATTAAAGAACCGCATATAGTTGTTGTAAGAGAGCCAGATTCCAGATTTTTGGGCCATATTATTGTGGAAGAAGAAACCGCAGAAGCAAAAACGCATAAACTTATTGAATTTTTTGATAAAAACGGCTTGTCATTAGATAATTTGGTAGCTATCTGTTCTGACGGTGAACCTGTTAACACTGGAATTAGAAGTGGTATAATAAGACTTTTCGAACAACATTTACAAAGGCCATTACATTGGAGTGTATGTTTGCTGCATTTCAATGAGTTACCGTTTCGTCATTTATACAATACACTAGAAAAAAGTTTCATGAAAGGGCCAACTACGTCAACAGGACGATTAGCAGCGGTTTTAGGCATTTGCGATACGATACAAGTAAAATACGATTATTTTGAGTAAATAAATTATATAATTTAACGAATTAAAAAAAAATTCTTCTTTTCAGGTTGTCAATAATTTTGAGATAATTTCACTCCAAAATATGCCACCATCATCACCAGATTTTGATGAACGTTCTTTCTCAACAGATGCAAGAAATCTTCTCAAATTAGCAAACGCGATTTCAACTCGCTCAGTATCAATTGATCTAGCAAACATCAAGTTGGGACCAATACATCATGCTAGGTGGTTAACAAAAGCTGCTCGAATTTTACGTACGTACATAACTACGGACAAACCGTCAAAAAACTTGCAAATTTTGGCCACATACGTGATGAAAGTGTACATTCCAATGTACTTCAACGTTAAATATTACAATACAATGGCATACGGAAGTGTTTTGTTCTTCAAATTTATACAATGGACGAATTATCTGCCACCGAATTTACTTTCCGTTGTTCATAGTGTAATGTCAGCCAATTGCTACTTTGCTAGCTCTGAAAATGTTTTGCTAGCAATGGTTTGTCACAATGTGAAACCTATACGTCAAATGGCAATCGACAAAATAAAACATATCCGAAGTGATCTCGATCGGACAACATTGAGAGAATACAAAAAACCGAAAATCAATTTTGACTGCACCCACTTTTCCAACATGATAGATTTGAATGATGATGATATTCTACACGAGCCGCCATACACAAGAGACATTCCATTGCAACATTTGACTGAAGATTATTATGATTCTGATGAGGTTATGATTAACGTCGAAATACCATGCCACATTCAAAGCACCGAACGAAATGTCCAAGAGATGACTAGAGCATCCAAACACGTTACTGAAAAACACAAAAGTGGTTTTATTGCGACATCGATGGAATCGAGAGAAAAAAGGCCCAAAACTGAGAGCAAACGAGACTTGGAGTACTAGAATTGGTACTAAATAGTACTAAATAGTAAACGAGAATTGGAGTAATTTAAATGGGAGATTTGAATTCAGCGCCAAATTTTCCAAAATTTTTTTTTATTTTTGACCAAAAATCACGATATTTTGATAAAAAATTACGATTTTTTCTATTGATAGTTGGATTTAATGTATTTTTAATGCCAGATTCAGATTCAGCGCCCAAATTTACCTTAGAAATGACAGCACAAATAATCTTTTTTATACACATTTTATACACTTCTTTCAAATTTCATACATTCATATTTTATAATTGAGAAAAAAATCTATTTACGAAAGTCCGCACAGCTTTTTTTCAGAATTTGTATATGCTGTAGTGGAGAAAAAGTCTTGAAATTACATGTATTTTACGAATTTCGCTGAGCCAGACCACCAAAAAAAATTTGACCCGCCCTAATATATATATATATTTTTATACATTATAAAAAAGCAATCCGCTTTAGGGAGCTCTCTCAGGTAAAAATTTTGTTTTATTGCTGATCTTAAAAACAAATTTTTTTTCTCCAATGTCTTCGTTTGCGTTCTGTCACTGGCTGATTGAATGTAGTGAAGCAGGCTTTTAGTCGTTAAATTCTATTTTGTTATATTTTCTTGTTTTTGGTAGTTAAGATCAAGATATATATATAAAAATTTATATGTATGTATGTATTTATTTATTTAGTTAATATAACTATTAAAAATCTGTTATAAGTTTATAAATTACATAATATTTAAATTAATTAATTACTAGTATTTAGAAAACAAATAACAAAATTATATAATATTCTCTTTGAGATGAATTGTAAGCTTTGTTTGAATGTTCTTAAGTTATTTTCTGATTTTATTGCTGAAGGCAATTCATTAAACAATTTAAGGCCACGATAATTTAATTGATTTTGAGTTCTGGTGTCTCTATATTGCTGCAGTCTAAAATCAGAATTTGATCTCAAAGTATACGGCTGCGAGTCACCAACGGAAATCAAGCTCGACGTTAGATATTTGGGCACCATGTTATATTTCATTTTAAACACAAACAGCAGGACATTAAAGATGATTCGTTGTTTAATATTTAGCCATTTTAGACATGATAGCATCCACGCAACTGGTGTATAAACACTACATTTGAGAATAGTTCTCATAGCTTTATTTTGTAGCATTTGAAATTTATTTATTTGTTCATTATTGCCCATGAACAAAATAGTTGAACAAAACTCGAAATGAGGTTTTATTATTGAGTTATATATATTAATGGCACACATTATGTTAATATTTTTTCTTATTCTCTTGAGGAACCCTATTTTCTTTGAGATTTTTTTCGCCACGTATGTCATATGACTATGAAAGTTCAGTTTACAGTCGAGTATAACACCCAAATATTTAATTTCAGTCACATTTTCTATGGGTTTTCCATCCGCTATTAAATTAACAATGTCATTACTATTGACCACCATACATTTAGTCTTACTAACATTTATTTTTAATTTGTTAAGTTGAAGCCATACACAAAGATTGTTTAAATCTTCATTTATACATGCAATGGGTTCACTCAAGTTTTTACCACTTATAAACAATAGGGCATCATCCGCAAACAAGGATATTTTACACTTTTTTAATACTTTACAGATATCGTTTATGTATACCAGGAACATTAAGGGACCTAGAATGGTTCCTTGTGGGACACCGAAGCATGTTGTAATTGCACTCGACGTTACATTATTCATATTTGTCACTTATGTTCTGTCTGTTAAGTACGATCTGAACCATTCCAGCTCATAGCCCTTAATACCATATTTTGATAATTTACTGAGAAGTATGTCTCGGTCAATTGTTTCAAAAGCTCTTTGAAAGTCCAAAAATAGTGTTATTATTTTTTGCCATCATTTCTCTCTTCTTTAAGAGTTGTTATCAGCCAATTTAATGACGTTTCACATGAATGATCATGTCGAAAGCCTGACTGATTTTCTATTAAAATTTTATTATCACACACAAATTTATAAAATTGATCGTATGCGCACTTTTCTACAATTTTCTCTAGTAATGGCATCATATTTATGGGTCTAAGTTTTTCGCAGTCATTTGTACCAGCTTCTTTAGGTATCGGAATAACGGTAGATTTCTTTAAGTTTCTTGGAAACACCGCACCGGAAGGACCTATTAACTATTCGTAGTATTATTGGACCAATTATATCAAAGCAATCCTGTATGATTTTAATATTTACATTAAAAGCTTTTTTTGAATTAATTTTTCCACAAATTGCTTTTAACTCATTTAAATTGATTTCTTTGAATTTAAAAATC
The DNA here is from genome assembly GCA_963920525.1 of Dichetophora obliterata. Taxonomy (NCBI): domain Eukaryota; kingdom Metazoa; phylum Arthropoda; class Insecta; order Diptera; family Sciomyzidae; genus Dichetophora; species Dichetophora obliterata. The sequence continues at coordinate 131,883,030 of OY986436.1, forward strand.
ATTTGGAATTCAGGAATGTCTACGTTACACTGATTATTTGCCGAAGGTATTGAGTTACTTATTACATTAATGCTTTCTATAAAGTGAGCATTGAGCTTATTTGCAATGACCGTATTATCTGTTTCCAAACTATCACCGAATCTAACTTCACTGATTTTTGCATTTTCTTTTTTTAAAACTAATTTCTTTATTGTTTTCCACATATCTTTTTGATTGGAACATGTTTCAATTTTGTTACACGTATAATTTCTTTTGGCAAGGTTAATTTTATTTTTATATGTGTTGCGATGGTTTCTGTAAGCATGCCAGTCTTCTGGCCTGTTTAAAATACTAGCCCTACGGAAGCACTGTATTTTGTTGTATTTTAAGGTTCTTAGTTCATCTGTAAACCATTTATTAGCATCCTCGAATTTTGACTTTCTTGTTTGTTTTTTTACACAATGCATTAAACTTTCTTCTAATGTCAATGCTAACACATTAAAGTCTGTATTACAATTAATGTTGCCACACATTTCATTAAGAGATTCTCTGAATTGATTTTTTTTGTATATAAACCGATCACTACATTTTTTATCGTTTTTAAATTTCTTATTTTTCACGGGAACTTTTATTAGTATTGATTCATGATCACCGATTTTAAATTCTGAAATAGTATCTGCCTTAATATTTCTCTCTCGTGGGCAAATAACAAAATCAATCAACGACTTCGAAGACTCCCCAATCCTTGTCGGCTTATTTATTATTTGTATCAAGTTGTTATGTATTAAAACATCATTAAAAGCTTTAGTGTAAGTACAGTTATTGTCTAGCAAATTAATATTGAAATCTCCAAAAATCACTATGTTAAGGTTTGAGTCTAACACTCTATCAAGCCAATCTGAGAAAATTGCACAAAATTCACGTTCTGAACTACTTGGTGATCTGTAAATTACAGCAAAAGTTTCTTTAAAGTCATTTGTGAAGATCTCATAACATAAACACCACACTTGCATTGGAATATGTATTTCATTTATTAACCTGTACCGAAGATTATTGTTAACATATAGCACCACACCACCTGTATGCCTACTTGTACTGTCGCAGCGCAGCAGAGTATAATTGGGAAGATTTATTTCAGTATTTGCAACTTCATTAGTTAAATGCGTTTCAGAAAATGCAATAATTTCAAAATTGTTATTGCTCACCAAAAATTCAATTTCATTAAAATTGTTTATAAGACCTTGAACATTAGAATACCAATACATCAATTGGTTTAGTTGCTAATGTTGGGTCCTTTCTTTCATCACTTTTAGTTTTCGAAGAAATACTGGACAGTTTTTGTCATTAGCCGAGTGGTCACACTTTACATTCATACTTAGAGCTTGGTTTAATTCTGTGCAATTTATACACTTGGGTTCATAGGTTGTACAATCCTTAATGGAATGATCTCCACCACATTTCATACATGCAATTTTATTTTTACAGACTTTTGACTTGTGATTAAATCCTTGACAGTTGAAGCACCGTGAGATGTTAAAGTATTCCCTAACTGGGCATCTAACCCACCCAACTTTCAGAAACTCTAATTGCATTATTTTGTTGAAACTCACACTATCCACTTCAATAACAGCGTTCAAGTTCCTCCATCTGTTTTTGTTTTTAAACATGTGTGTCAATGTAATGTCACACTCATTTAATTCGCAATTTTGTTTTTTTATTTTATTTACAATTTGTTCTTTTACTTCATCATCTTCCAGATTCATAATATATATTTTTGGTTTATATTTGGCAGGCACAACTACTTTATATTCATCTTTGAATTTTGATTCAATTTCATTTTTTAGTTTTTCGGACGTGGCTTTATCACCACATTTAATTGCTACACAACCATCATTTTTATTCACCAAATATTGAAATAAGAAAAAAAAAATTATATAAAAATTTAAATATGTTGAGTTTTATGGGTAGAAATAAAAATAATTTGTATTAAAAGCTTAAACAAAATATGAAGTGCTAAATTCTGAAGAGGGGGTCTCTGAAGGGTGAAAGAATGGTAAGTGAAATGCCGTGATACAAGTCCGAGAACGGTCGCATTTGGGGTGGCTGAAAACAGCAGTCGGGTACCACGGTTGGGTGGGTGCGCTACAAGACAAAACATGAAAGACAAAAGGAGGTGCCACAATAGTGGCACTAGTTTAAATTAAACGATGAAGTAATAGCATACTAATGTAATTGAAACAATTCGAAAACGATGCGTAATATAAACAATATTCAGAGGCTTAGCAGACGGTAGCAGATATGCTAAGGAAGGTAGTTAATAAAGGGGTTTGTGCATTTAAAATAGATCATGTCGAAAATTAATAATTTTTTTGATGAAGATTCATGTGCAAATTCAAGTATAATCATAAAAGTTTTTGTTATTCAAAACCAGGGGCCTGGTTGTTGCTAGCCAGTCGATTACGATGGTTAAATAAATAGAAGCTTAATAGAAGATTAAAATATTAAGGAAAATGATAATTGATCCGATAATAGGATTATCCCGGAAAGTTTAAAACTAAAGGATGCAAATGAAGAAGTAGAGAAGCGCGGAAAATGAAATGACTTGTCTTAACGGCATAAAAAAAATAAAAAAAATTACTTACCCTTATGAAACCCTTTAAGAAATTTATAAAGGTTGTTGGTGAATAAAAGTGAAATTTGTCACAGAACAAATTCTAACGGTATAGCGAGAAAAGCTATGAATAACGCTGATAAGGCTAGATTGAATCAGGCAGCAAGGCGGTGTAACAATGTTGACATAAATCGAAGTTTAAGTTTAGAAAATTTAGAAAAAATTACAAAAGTGCAGCATTCTCCTAATCAGGATCGTAGTGCGGGTAACACTTCATCCAGAAGAAATTATGTAGGGTCATTCGAACCTAATATGGATAACGAAAACAATGAAGAAAAGCTAAATGCTAAGGCTACAGAAAACAATAAAAAAAGTACAGATACCCAAGATTTATCCTTTCCGATAGATACGTCGAAACCTTCACCTAATGTGGAGACAAATTTGAGTAATCTTAGAGATGCATATGTAGGCTACAAAAACAAAGCTGACGTTTTAACTGGCATCTTACCGAGTGAATGGAAGGCAGCTATAAACTTGGCAGTGGCGGAAGCTCACGAACGTTATCGCTCATCATTAAACGAAGAGATTTCTGAAAAAATGCAAGAGATTATGAAGGTAGGTTTTGGCAATGTTATGAGTGAAATAAATATTCTTATAAAACGCCATATTACGCCAGTATCGTCGTTAGTTATTCCGTAGATCATGCTAGAGTTGATACTAGATGGGACGGGGCATCGACATTGCCGGTAGCAGGTCCACCTGAAATAGGTCTAGGTCAAAAAGGTAGGAAACAGTGTTATAACAAGAACAATAAGATTAAAACAATGTGTAATGAGATACCAATGCAAGTCCAAATGCAAAGTAGTATGCCAGGTCGTAGTAAAGTACAACAGCAGCAGCCAGGGCAACATTTTGAGGAGCGTGAAAGGGCGCTTAGCCAAGATGGAACCGCGCACAATAATATTTTTTATAGAGAGCAAATAACTGCTGGCTTTGTCCAAAACCAAGTATATCGGCCGGAGCCATCAAAACAATATTTTTCACAGGCAGCACCGACGGCGAGAAGTTCTGGTGGTCAGCCACAACAAAATTTTGAAGTTCATAACAATTATAATGCTATGATAAACACGGTTCGCCTCGATAAATGGGACCTCGTGTTCGATGGCAACCGCGGCTCCTTGTCCATCGAGGACTTTATTTTTAGAATTGAATATCTGCAATCGTGCTATCAGGTACCGTGGCCAGAGGTGATGCGAGACTTCCATAGGCTGGTGAGTGGACAAGCCAGAGAGTGATTTTGGTTATTCCTCAAAACCAATCAAGTCCAGAATTGGGAAGCACTTAAGTTCGCTCTGCTCCGGCAGTATCAGTCGAACACCAGCGATTTTGAGCTAATGAGGGAGCTAGTTGAACGCAAACAACTATCAGGAGAGCCAATAGATGCGTTTTTCCATGCGATGCAAAAGATGCATTCTCGCCTAAAAGTAAACTTGTCTGAGCATGATATGGTCAAAATTATTAAACGGAACCTACGGGATGGCTTGGCCCGAATTGTTTACCCAATGAACGTATACAATGTGGAGCAGTTACGGAGCGAGTGTCACGAGGCAGAAGCCAGCTTTCCTCGACGAGATGGACGGGTTTTGTTTCAGCAGCCTCCGTCGGCGCAGCCAAAATACCCGCAGAGAAACCAACACGTGAGCGAACTCACACATCAAGAAATTGGTGAGCAGAATGATGGGGCTCAAGCAGGTGAAGTGGTCGAAGTGGAGGCGGTACAAATGGGATAGTCACGACAAAATCAATTCCCGGTTCGCCCACTCGAGTGTTGGAATTGTCGCAAACCAGGACACACCTATTTTGAGTCTGCAGCACCGTGCTCGATCTTTTGCTATAAATGTGGGCTTCCACGCGTAATCACGACCAATTATCCAAATTGTGTTTCGGGAAATGTCAAGCACGGCGTGAACAATACGGGCGAGTCACGAGCAACCCAGACGCCCGCAGAAGCAGAGATGCAGGAACCATGACTGATAGGAGCCAAGTACACGAAAAACCTGAAAACAAAGAAATAGTTATAATTTAAAAAAAAAATAGTATAGAGTTAGAAAATAAGAACAAAACACTAGAAAATAGTGACATTAATCCGTTTAGAACTAATATGTCTTATGAGGAAAGAGTGAGGCAGTATAATGAAGTTAGAGCACGGATATTCAATGACAATCAGTTAGGAGGCAGCAAAAAAATTTCTCAGCGAATCCAAAAAGTAAGAGAGCAGTTTAAGAAACGAAAGACTACGCGCAAAGTAGTCACAGAATCTATCAAAAGTGCCTGGACCACAGATCCTAGAGTTTATGCCGAAATTATTATTTCGGGCATAAAACTTAATGGTCTGTTGGACACGGGTGCTTCTGTCAGTTTGCTGGGACGAGGTTGTCAGGAGTTTGTGGATAAAACTGACATGGAACCATCCAGGTACAAATAGCAGGTAAAAACTGCTGGAGGTCGTATTTATTGGGTTCGTGGGAAAGTAATTCTGCTGGTTCTTTACAAAGGTAAAAGGTTTGAAATTCTTTTCTATGTGTGTCCGAATCTAGAACAATCAGTTTATCTGGGTGTAGATTTCTGGCAAAAATTTGAGCTGGCTCCAGAGATTTTTGGAGTGGAAGGAGTCGGAGCAGTAGAAGATAAGGAAAACAACGTAGGAAGAAGCCAGGAATCGAATGCAACCATGCAGCATGACCTAACAGATGAACAAAAAGACGTGCTGGAGACTACGATAAAAATGTTTAAAACATACGAGAATCACGGGTTAGGGTACACGACTGTGGAGAAACATTCTATTCAACTAATCGAAGGAACTGAGCCGGTAAAAGATAGATATTATCCGGTCTCAGCGGCCGTACAGGAACTTTTATATGCGGAAGTGGATAATATGTTAGAGCTAGGGGTTATCGAGACAAGTGAAAGTCCGTGGAGCCATCGAACCACTTTAGTGAGGAAAACAGGCAAAAATCGTTTGTGTTTAGACGCGCGTAAGCTAAACGAGCGCACAATAAAGGATGCATATCCAATTAAAAATATAGAGGGTATACTCAGTAGGATAGAAGAAACAGTATACATCAGCAGCGTAGACTTGTAATTCGCTTTCTGGCAAATACGGCTGGACGAGAAAAGCAAAGAGTATACTGCGTTTACTATACCGGAAAGACCCCTATATCAGTTTGTTGTGATGCCGTTTGGTTTGTGCAACGCGGCACAACGATTATGCCGCCTGATGGACAAAATTATCCCTCAAAGGCTCAAGGAGAACGTCTTCACTTATCTTGATTACCTACTCATAATATCCCCAGATTTTGATACCCATTTAGATCTATTGAAAGAGGTAGCAAATTGTTTAAGAGGGGCGAATTTGACCATTGGTTTAAAAAAATCCAAATTCTGTTTTAAGGAATTGCGTTACCTTGGATTTTTGATTGGCGCAGGGGTCCTTAAAACCGACCCGGAGAAGATAATTGCAATTTCGAAAATTCCCTTACCTCGAACACCTAGAGAGGTACGAAGATTTTTAGGCCCCGCCGGTTGGTACCGACGTTTTGTTAAGGATTTTGCCATGACAGCTGCTCCACTGAGTGACACTTAAGAAAGGGCGACAAATTCAAAATGACGACAGAAGCGACGGAGGCATTCAACGCATTGAAGCAGGCGCTAACGACGGCTCCAGTCCTTGCACACCCGGATTTCGAGAGGAGATTCTATATCCAGTGTGATGCTTCACAGTCTGGCGTAGGTGCGGTGTTATTCCAAAAAGAAGAAGAAGGTGATAGACCGATAGTGTTTTACTCGCAGAAGTTGAACAGTGCACAGCAAAACTACAATACAACTGAAAAAGAGTGTTTGGCAGCTGTACTTGCAGTAAAACGATTTAGGCCATATATTGAACTAGTGCCTTTTACGATTATTACCGACCACGCCAGCTTAAAGTAGCTCATGGGACTTAGGGATCTGAGCGGACGTCTCGCAAGATGGTCGCATCAGTTACAAGCGTTCCATTTTGAAATTGAGTATCGGAAAGGGTCGGAGAATGTCGTGGCGGATGCATTGTCGCGAACGTTTGAAAGTGTATTGGTTGAGGAGATAGATTTCTTGGATTTTGAAACTACAGAATTTGACTCACCGGAATATTTGGCACTCATCGAAGCAATTCAGAAGAACACAGAGAGCCTGATAGATATAAAAGTAGATGACGGAGTGGTATACAAACGAATAGAAGGTGCTGGCGAGGACGTAAGTGAAACTCCTTGGAAGGTTTGGGTTCCGGAAGGATTGACATCGACTTTGATCGCAAAGGCACATGAACCAATTGCTGCATTGCATGGAGGTGTGTCCAAGACTCTGCATAGACTGAGGAAGTTTTATTACTGGCCGCAAATGACCGTACAAGTTAGGAATTATGCCCGAGATTGCACAAAATGCAAGGAAACGAAAGCGGTTAATTACGTGCTACGTCCTAGTATAGGTTCTGAGGTAGTTACTTTCAGACCTTTTCAAAAAATCTATATTGACTTTTTGTGAAAGTATCCAAGGTCAAAGGCAGGGAATGCGTATGTATTTGTGGTTTTAGATCATTTTACCAAATATGTGTTTTTGAAAGCTATGAGAGCCGCTACTTCCAGCAACGTTGTAAATTTCCTAGTGAGTGAGATTTTTCACACTTTTGGTACCCCTGAAATAGTCCACTCGGATAATGGACAGCAATTTATCTGTAAAGAATTTCAACGTTTTAAAGATAGTTATGGTATTCGACACATAAAAACCGCACAGGCCAACGCGTCGGAGCGCGTGAAGCAAGCGCTGTCTTTGGGCAAAATAAGTTTAATCATGGTAATGACTATATAATTGCGAAAAGACTCGGTGCTTTAGAAGAAGCACAGATCAAAAATGATGAAAGACAAGACAAAATTCACTTAATTAGGGACCGTATCAAAGATAATTTGCACAAAGCTTACGAGAAAGGAACTAAAATATATAATAAGAGAGCCAGAGAGATAAGTTTCACACCTGGTCAGGAAGTGTTTTATTTTTTTATTAATTTTATTTCTACCCATAAAACTCAACATATTTCAAATTTTTTATAATTTTTTTTTCTTATTTCAATATATATCTTGATCTTAACTACCAAAAACAAGAAATTATAACAAAATAGAATTAAACGCCTAAAAGTCTGCTTCACTATATTCAATCAGCCTGTGACAGAATGCAAACGAATACATTGGAGAAAAAAAATTTGTTTTTTAGATCAGCAATAAAACAAAATTTTTACCTCAGAGAGCTCTCTAAAGCGGATTTTTTTTTATAATGTATAAATATAAATATATATATATATATATTTCAAGCCTCCCCCTTTTTACGCGCTTCCGGTAGTGAACCTAGGTCTAACAGGACTATTTCTTAAATCTATTCTTAAATGCATAAAATATACATTCTTTTAATCTCAAAATCTAATTCTTTTAGTATTTAAGATAATGTTTCTTATAAATTTCTTCTCTTTACAAATTTTTGTTTCATTTATATTTTATCTTTTCTTATTTCAGGTTCTTTATTTTATCTCTGTTCTTCTATTTCAGGTTCTTTATTTTATCTCTCTTCTTCTATTTCAAGTTCTTTATTTTGTCTCTTTTTTTCTATTTTAGGTTCTTTATTTTATCTCTTTTCTCCTATTTCAGGTTTTAATTTTTTTTCTTTATTTCCTGTTTCCCACCTAATTGTCCTCTTGTATATATAGTATATATATTTCAAGCCTCCCCCTTTTTACGTTTATCGTAAAAGAATTAGATTTTAAGATTAAAAGAATGTATATTTTATGCATTTAAGAATAGATTTAAGAAATAGTCTTGTTAGACCTAGGTTCACTACCGGAAGCGCGTAAAAAGGGGGAGGCTTGAAATATATATATATATATATTTATATTTATACATTATAAAAAAAAACAATCCGCTTTAGAGAGCTCTCTGAGGTAAAAATTTTGTTTTATTGCTGATCTAAAAAACAAATTTTTTTTTCTCCAATGTATTCGTTTGCATTCTGTCACAGGCTGATTGAATATAGTGAAGCAGACTTTTAGGCGTTTAATTCTATTTTGTTATAATTTCTTGTTTTTGGTAGTTAAGATCAAGATATATATTGAAATAAGAAAAAAAAATTATAAAAAATTTGAAATATGTTGAGTTTTATGGGTAGAAATAAAATTAATTTGTATTGAAAGCTTAAACAAAATATGAAGTGCTAAATTCTGAAGAGGGGGTCTCTGAAGGGTGAAAGAATGGTAAGTGAAATGCCGTGATACAAGTTCGAGGGGTGGCTGAAAACAGCATTCGGTCACCACAGTTGGGTGGGTGCGCCACAAGACAAAACATCCGTCTTGGTAAGTTTTTTCTTTCTTTTATTTGCCTATTTAACCTTAAGCTTTTCCGGTTATTGTTGCCCCTCGACCAGATGTGGCCGGGTCAAAGCGTAAAAGATACCCTCCCTGGCACCACTGGGCTAGCAAAGCCGGGAGCCACATCTGGTAAGATACCCAGGGTAAAGCAACACAATATAATAGAACATTCAGTGAGCATCTACAACTCACCATTACTTTTAGTTCCTAAAAAGTCAACGAATGACGAAAAAAATGGCGACTTGTAGAAGACTTTCGTAAACTGAACGAAAAAATAGTAAACGATAAATTTCTGTTAACAAAAATAGAAGACGTTCTTGACAGACTTGGAAGAGCTAAATACTTTTCGACTTTGGACATGACCAGCTCTTTTCACCAGATTAACGTAGACGAAATCTCACGACCGTTAACTTTTTTTCGACTGGAAATGGACATATCCAATTTAAACGTTTACCATTTGGATTAAAGATATCATCCAACAGCTTCCAAAGAATGCTGACTGTCGCATTAAGTGGTTTAGATACAGAAGCTTTTATTTATGTAGACGATATAATTCTTTTCGGTTGTAGCTTAGGACATCATAACGACAATTTACTAAAATTTTTTGACTTGGGCATCTTATAATGGCCAATGGAATTAAAACCGACCCATCTAAAAACAAAATAATCAAAGAATATCCGATACCGAAAAACGCGGATGAAGTAAGAAGGTTTGTTGCTTTCTGCAACTACTACCGAAGATTTATACCTAAATTTGCCGACATTGCTAAAAATTTAAATTCACTTTTAACCCTCCGATGAGTGAGAAGGTCCCTAGGGACCTTTTTGCCTTTTAAAACTGAAATTACTCCTACTTCGGCCACTACAACCCCCCCCCCCCAAAGTTACACTGTATTCCAAGAGTATTTTGTTGCGCATCTTTTGGAAAAAAATCAAGCCGATCGGATCATTACTTTAGGAGTTATTGAGGTTTTAGTGAGAATAGTACGCGGACGTGTGAATATTACCGTATGGACCTTGTACTGAATTTCACTAATAAATGCATGTTTTTGGGCATCATTATAATTTTTTTATTGTTTCAACACATAATTTACTTGTTCTGAACACAAAGACCTAAACTCAAAGACATTAGGAATGATGATAAAAACAAAAAATTCTAAGAAAAATTCGAAGACATGAACTTTATTGCTTTCAAGGAAAGGCACAATATTCTAATTTTTTACTACTAGCAATAAACCAGTTCTTAGAATTTTTTGTTCTTAGTATTTTGTTCTTAGTATTTTTTGTTCTTAGTATTTTTGTTCTTAGAATTTTTTCTTAGAATTTTCTGTTTTTATCATCATCCCTAAGAGCCCGAACAGAACCAAGGCGGATGTCGGTTGTCGGATTCGCCGTGCTACAAATTACATGAAAATATATGCAGCCGCCAAAAATGAAATCGCCGTAGAAATGCATGACGGGAAAACGCCAGAATAGAATCTATTCTAATTTCTCTCTGACGGGTGTCGGATCTCATATATCATATTTTTTGCTAAAGATTGGGTACGTTCAGTGTTATTTTCTTAGTTTTTACTATGATCTGACATTCTGTTTTTGTGCCTGTGTTGCATTCATGTGAATTCAAAGCATAAAATAAAATAATTTGTATCATTCCCAATATAAAATGCAACCGTGATCCGACAACCGACAACCGCTCATATTCTGGACGTGTTCTCAGCGGATTTCGCAGAGAGAGGCCCGCCATCCGACATCCACCTTGGTTCTGTTTGGGCTCTAATGTCTTTGAGTTTAGGTAGACGTACGAAAGAGTATAAAAGAAGTTGTAGTTTCGTAAACCAAATCAGTCAAAGTTTAGACAGCGAAGAGTAAAATCGTGTGTGATAGAAACAAAAATATAAATATGGCAGATGCAAGTAATTTGGACGTTGCTGAAATTGTTGTACGCCGTAGTACACGTTACCAGCAAATGACTGCGGATGAAAAGCGTGCAGCTGATAGTAGATTTGCTGATTTTATGGACGAAGACATGGATGAAGAAATTGATATTGCTGCAATTAATAATTATGAAGTTGAGGATGATGAAGATCGCACATACCAACCTGCTGAAGAGTCAAATACCGAAACTGAAGGATACGTCGAGCTAAATGAAGATACTGATGACGACGATGATGAAGAGGAAGAAAATTATGGACAGGAAACGAATGAAAGTTACTATATTGGTAAAGATGGCACCCAATGGAGTAAAAAAGCACCACCAACATCACGCACTCGTAATCATAACGTGGTCGACTTCACAAGAAAGAAACCAGGACCAACAGGAAATATACACGACCCCTATACAATAATGCGTTCAATCATGACAGAGGAAATAATACACTTAGTGCTACGTGAAACAAATCGTAAAGGCAGGGAGGTTACAGCTGCATGGAATTTGGCGAATCCCACGAAGAAAAAGGAGTGGAAGCCAGTGACAGTGAAAGAGTTTGACGCCTTTGTAGCTATTCTTTTGTATGCTGGACTCACAAGATCAAACCATGAACCAGCTATGGATTTATGGGGCGCGACGCGTTGCCCAATATACAAAGCTGCGTTGTCGTACGATCGCTTCATGTGTATAAAGCAATTTATTCGATTCGACAATGGAAATACTCGACAACAGCGACTCATCAACAGCAAAACTGCGGCTATTGACGATATTTGGCAAATGTTGCAACATAACTTGGCAGCAGCTTACACTCCTCATGAAGCACTAACAGTTGATGAGCAGTTGTTCCCTTACAGAGGCCGCACCCGCTTCACACAATATATTCCGTCAAAGCCAGCTAAGTATGGTTTGAAAGTATGGTGGTTATGAGACTCACAGAGTTATTATCCTGTGAAGGGAATGATATATTCTGGAAAACTGCCAAACCAACAACGGGAGATAAACCAAGGGCAGAACGTAGTGCTGGATCTTGTGGAAAAATATTTAGATGCTGGCCGTACTATATACGCGGATAATTTCTTTACCACTCTTGACTTGGCGCGTATTTTGTTGAGGAGGAAGACCGCATATGTTGGTACAGTGCGCTACAACAAAACATTCATTTCACAGGAGTTCAAGAAGAACCCGAAGCGCGCCATCAATAGTACATTATTTGGGTTCAACGAAGGGGATATAGCGTTATGCTCATACGTGCCGAAAAAAAATAAAGTGATGAACGTGCCCTCCACAATGCACTACACCTGCCTCGTTGACGAGCAAACCGAGAAGCGGAAGCCCTATGCCATATTAGATTACAACGCCAACAAATGCGGCGTTGATACCATGGATCAAATGCTAGGCACTTACAGCTGCAAAAGAGCAACACAACGATGGCCGTTGGCCATGTTTTATAATATGCTGGACGTCGCTGCATTGGCTGCTTTTACGATTTACAACGAAATGAAGCCTATAAAAAGGAGTGACAGACGGCGGTCGTTCTTGTTACTGCTAACGAAACAATTGGCCACACCAAATATCGAAGAACGTGCCCTGAACAACCATATAACCTCATATCCAAGGATACGCAATGCGATGGAAGCATTCGATGTCAGGGTAAGAAAAGCATCTTCAAATTCAAGAATAGAATATATAGTTATTTGTTTTTTATTTTTCTTTTCATTTCAGGTATTATCAAGACCGATGGAAGGCAATGCACAGTCGTTTGCGGCTAGGTCAAGTAGACCGTCATGTCGCCTTTACCGTTCTGAGTACGGGCGGCAGCGGAAAACGCGGGCATACTGCTTCGGCTGCGGCAACGCTGTTTGCGGAGAACATAGCACACTTTTACATCGCTGCAACACTTGCGCACAGGGCGGGGGACAAGAAGTACACGCTCAACAACAATAATTTTTAAACTTTTTTATAATATTCTTAAGAAAATTCAAGCAAAAAAAAAACGAAAATAAATTAAAAAAATTGAAAAAATTATTTTTGTATATAGAATTTAGTTATAAACAATAAAAACAAAAAAAAATAAAAAAAAAAATTTTATATGAAAAAAACATGATTTACAAAATAGGTCCGTAGGGACCTTTTCACACGGCCGTGAAGTTCAGAACTGTCACTCATCGGAGGGTTAAGACGTTGTGATTACTTTTTTAATTTATTTATACCATTACATTTAAAAAAGGAATATTTTTATACCTTTTCCACATTTTAAACTCAGCCACGAAATCTTCAGCGGAACCTTCTACATCGTTAGGCTATTGCAATTCAAAAATTCGAACTGCCTCCCGAATTTCTGTATAGTTGAGACAAATGCATTTGTTTGGCGAAATATTTTTAATTTTTGAGAGCAGTTGACCATGCTTCAAAAATCGTTGTTGGCTTAAAAATTGAGTACAAAATATGAAGTTTGTGCAATAAAGCCTAAAATAAAGAATGAAATATCGCACAAAATTATAAAAATATATTTATTATAATATAATATATATTTCAATATTCATTGGTGTTTGGCAGTTTTTCGAAATGCACCATAGAAATGAAACGAGTTTTTTTTACTTCGCTAGAAGCTAGTGCTTTAAACTGAAAGGAGGCTATTTCCACAACCAATATATATATAAATATAAAATTATTAAAATAAATTAATATATACTTATATAAAAATATTTAAATAAAAAAGTATTTAAACTTACACTGAGGCTTTAAAACGTATCCACAAATTTTTCAAAACGGCAACACTGCTTAGGACTGCTCCTATGACCCCTTATACATGGGGCAAGGCTTGAAAGCAAGAATTAGATTTTGCAGGCAAATCGTGGGGAGTTTACATACATTTTCGGTGACGAAGTTGCTTTCAAGTCTTGCCCAATATAAAACAGGTCTTTCTGAAACAGAAAAATATCTTGGGCTGGGTGAGTTAACTTAAAAAATATTGCCGCCTGGGTGAGTTTCAAGATTGGTTGCTCTCTAACAGAGTTTCCCATCTCTTTATCTCTGGATGTAACTGCACATCACAGTGATGCTGCTGCGATAACGGCACTGTAGCGTAAAGACGTTACAAAGAATAGCGGCGTGTTAGAACATGTATGTGTATACCAGGCTTTGTTCGGATAATTGTTAAATTTTTACAAGAACAAGAAATAATTACTACGTTTCAGTTTTAAAGTAATAGGAATAATCTATGTTTTTTAGTTATACTGCAGTTTTATTAACCTGTGTTCTTGTTAACCGCTAAACCCATTTAGATGGTTTCTCAGGATTCAATTTCTACGATAAATTAAAATAACAAAGCATACTTAAGTTTCAGCCAAATTTTTTCTTTAAATCATAAAAAATTCACGCTTTTTTGTCCATTCTTAAGTTGAACAAACTGCACAACACAGTAAACAAAAGCTTAAGGTGACATTGTACATTGAAAAAAAAATTAAAAGACGCAAATTAAAGCATTTATTGTGAATTGTAAATTTTTTGTTTGTTTTATATACCTTCTTTATAGCACCTTCTTTATAGCACCTTCTTCTCCTTAGAAAAATAAGAAAAAGTGTGTTTCAGTAGTAACCTTAAACACACAACGGCTGTCATGTTGTGCTGAGAGTGGCTCTCGTTGTTTATTAAAGTTCAATCATTTCGGGGGGTTTAACCCCCAAAACCCCACCCTGCGTACGCGCCTGATCAGAGATCTAAAAGGAAGGCTTACAACATATTTGCCTGCAGCATCACGTATAGTGGTTTCTTGAAAATATACCTCACACGCTTTTTCTTCCTTAGACGGCTCACGTATGCTTTGCAGTTCTTCCTGTTCCCAAAATGACCTTAATAAGTTTTCAACGACTTAATTGTTGACTGTAAAAGAGTTACCAGCGAGCTCATCAACTGGCCCTGAAAGCACCCAACCAAAGAATCTGTTTTTAAAGAAAATTTGCTTGCATGTTTTTGATTGTCCGGGCAATGCAATGCTAGAAAAAACATCAGCATCCAAAATTATATCAATTGGGTCGGAATTGTAATCAAATGGATCCGCAAGTACATCAATGTCACACATATCCAAGTTGGCTTTTATTGCAGTAGATCTTGGAACATATGATGTTAAATTAGATAGAACAAGTGCTTTGCATTGTAGAACTGGTCTGTTTTGAACTGACCAGAGATTCAAGTGAACGCACGACAAAGCTTTTATTATTATCTCCAACTCCTGAAATATTACAAGATATTTTCTGCTTTTGCAAATTTAAAAGCTGAGATGCGTTCTCAGTTATCAAGGTTGCTTGAGAACCTTGATCAAGCAAGGCTCGCAATATGATTTGTGACGTGGCAGTCTTGACAACTACGCGATTGGTTGAGAGTAAGACATATGGGAACAGTTGAGTAGAAAGAATCGAAACTTCATTGCATGAGCTAGATGGCAGGGTGTTTTGCGAGCTTGATGGCGTCACATCAGTAGCAGTGACTAACGCAGCAGTTTCTTGAGAATGAAGTATTGAGTGGTGAGATTTCTTGCAAATATTGCAACGATAAGATGATTTACAATCCTTTGACTTATGTCCAAAAATAAGACAATTGAAATATATATTTTATTGCTTAAGAACTCAGTCTTTGATTTCTTCGATAACTTCAATTTATTCGAATTTGTGCAAAATGAGTGACATTGATGAATGTGTACAAAAACAATTGTATGCACTTGACTATATCAATGTTTGCAAGCTAGTCTTGACAGCAAATCCACTAGCGATAAAACATATGGTTATATTGCAAGATTTGTACATGTAATTGAAACTCTGTATATTGAATTTAAGCAAAATCATGATAAGCTTAATGCTGCGGTTCGCGCAGCCAAAAGGGATAAAGATGGAATTTCTTATTTCAAGGAAAATATGTTTTTAAAATTTTTTGATATATATATGAGTTCTACCGCCTCTTTAGTTGATGCTATGCCACATGATAGTACGAATTCTCCATTTTCTGTAAGCTCGTTTGCTCTGCCGCATAATCAAAGCGAAATTTCGCACAACAGCGATGTTTACCTAAGATTTCTTTACCTAAGTTTTCTGGAGAGTATATGGAATGGATTCCATTCCGTGACATATATTATTCATAAGTTCATGAAAACAATAAGTTTTCCAAAATTCAAAAATTTTATTATTTAAAAGGTACATTGTTGGGTGAAGCTGCAAATATGGTGAAAGCCATATCTGTCACTGAGGCTAATTATGCAACGGCATGGTCGATTTTAGAAAGCAGGCATCATAATAAAAGGGTTATTGTTGATGCGCTCTTGAAAAAACTTTTTTGTGTTCCGGAATCCAATGGTACTTCAGGGGGAATAAGACGCATTTTGGATACGTTCCAGAAATGTTTACAATCTTTAGAAAATTTGGAAATAGATATATCCAATTGGGATGCAATATTAGTGTATCAGATTTCTCAAAAACTGGCTATGAAACTTCTCGCCGTGAATTGCGTTCCATTGTCCGTTATAAAAACTTTCGGAACTCCAAAGCGTGCTAAAATACGTTCTCTAAAAGCTTTCTTGAGGGTGTCTGTGGTGGCTTTGCGAAGTGGTATTAGCTCAGTCCATTTTGAAAATTTATCAAAAAAGACTAATAGCATGGAAATACCATGTTTTGACCTGGGCAATGGCCCGACAAAATCGGCATACACCATGCCCCATGGTTCTTCTTCATGCGATCTGAGTAAGCATTTTCCCTGCTGCCCGCTGCTGGTTTGGCTTATATTGCTGACATGAGGAGCACCTCCGTACGTACCGGCTTATGTCGGGAAACATGCCTGCCAGTAGTACCGGTTGGCTACTCTTGCGATGGTCTTGCGGATGCCCATGTGGCCGGCAGTTGGATCATAGTGATTTTGTTGAATTACCTGTTCTCGCTGGAAACTTGGTACACACATTTTCCACGGTGCACAGTCGTCGTCATTGGCATTGGGTATATGGCGGTATAGCACGCCATTTTCCCTGATGTAGTCCGGATACTTCTCTAGATTCTGTTGGACTTCTGCTTCTCGCTTTGATAGCCATTTGCATATAAGGGCATTTTCTGCAGAGGCGTCTGACGTTCGAAGCAGTTTCTCTCGTGGTTGTCGTGATAGTGCATCGGTAATGACGTTTAACTTTCCCTTTCGGTATTGTATGTCAAATTTATGTTGTAACAGCTCAAGCGCCCACCTGGCTATTCGCCCTGATTGGCTTTCAATTGAATTTAACCATTTCAGAGAAAGGTGGTCAGTGATGACCGTGAATTGGTACCCCTCTAGGTAAGGTCGCATCTTACGAATAGCCCACACGATGGCCAAGCATTCTTTCTACGTGCCTAAATAATTTTTCTCTGCATTGTTTAGGTGCCGGCTGGGTTATGCGATGACACGTTCTTGATCATCATGGTCCTGCGTGAGAACCGCACCTAGACCGTAATCACTGGCATCCGTTTGTAACTTGAACTTCTTGGTGAAATCTGGACATGCTAGCACTGGAGCTTCGGTCAGTCTAGCTTTTAATGTTTCGAACGCTTGCTGTTGGTCATCTCCCCATTTCCAGTGCTAACCCTTCTTTAGCAATCCTGTGAGTGGGTGCACCACGTCTGTAATTGTACTATAATTGTAATCTGTATATCATTCATCATGTAAATCTATTCCAAGGCACCTGCGTAGGCGGCTACCTTGTCCGGATCGGTGTGAATACCTTGGTTGCTGACGACATGTCCTAGATACTTCAGCTTGTTTTTAAAGAATTCGCATTTCTCCACGATTATTTTTAAATTCGCCGCCTGTAGTCGCCGGAATACTTCCTGAAGATGTCGCATGTGTTCTTCTAGCGAGGTCCCGATCACTATAATGTCTTCGAGATAGGCAAATGCATGCGGCTCCATGTCGGGTCCTATGACCTGGTCTAGTGCACGTTGAAACGTCGCTGGCGCTGAGTGTAGCCCAAATGGCATAACGCGCGATTGATAGAGCCCTCTTCCTGGGACGGTAAATGCTGTGTACGGTTTACTTCTCTCCTCCATAGGAATCTGCCAGTATCCATTCTTCAGGTCGAGAGTACTTATATATTCGGCACTTTTGAGCCTATCTAAGATATGGTGGATTCGCGGCAATGGGTAGATTTGGCATTGAGCTGCCTGTAGTCCACACAAAGTCTCCGTTTTCAATTTTTCTTTTTGACCAGGACAATGGGCGCAATATGTGGGCTGTGCGATGGCTCGATACATCCTTTGTTTATACATCCTGGGGAAGTACCTTTGCTTGATCGGGTGTCCATCTTTCATGATGATTCGATGCGTGGTGATTTGGGATATTCCGGTAAGACCTTCGAATTTGTTCAGCTCTGCTTTTAAAAACTCTTCGATTTTTGATTCGTCGGTTGGACCTGACTCGATTTTCCTGGTGCGTAGCAACCTCCTTGCTGCTTCTTGTGGATAACCTGTACTTGATTCCACTTCTGTTCGTATGACCTCAGTTGCTTTCTGTGGACCACCCGTTTTTGATCCGATTACCTCTGTTCGTACAACCGTACAGTATGCCGTTTCTTGTTCTTTTCCACCGTTCGTGTTTTCCTTGGGAATAATTGCACAGTCTCCATACTGCATTCTTGTTTCCATTTTGGCCAGAAAGTTCATGCCTAGAATAAGGTCGTCGTGCAGGATGATTAATTCTGTGTTGCATTGCTTTCCTCCGAGTTTTATGTTTATTACGAGCTACTGATTAACCTCCTTCGTGGTCCTGTCAGCTAATCGTATGCGTGTCGATATGTTTTCGAGTTTGCTTGATTCCTTTATTTTACTTGCCAGGGATCTGCTGATAAAACTCCGTGTTGCCCCAGTGTCGATCGTCGCCTTGGTCGTGTGGTTGCCTATTGTGACTATAGCGACCACGTGGTTCCCGTTTTGCGTGATGGTGTTTAATTGCGAGGACGCTGGTTCTGGGTATCCATTTGTACTCGCCTGGTAGTATCCATTTGTACCCTTGGTAGTTTCCCGATGATTGTCCGCAACAGTTTCTCGTCAAAGTCCATCTTTGCCCGCATTCCCAGCAGAAAATTATATCGGTGTTTCTGCATTCGTATTTGTAGTGCCCTTCCTGTCCAAAACGTCGACATGCCGTCTGTGGATTAATTGTGTACTCGGTTCCCTGCGTAAACCGTCGGCGGAGCTTCTTTTTGCAGACTTTCAAAATCTTCGGCAAGACTAATCAGCTCCTCGAGGTCACTGAAATCTTTTCGCTTTATATAGAGCTGATAGTCGTGGAGACTGTTGCGGTATATGCGTTCTAGTTTGCCTTGCTCAGAGAAATATGCATGTCGCATTAAATTCCGCTGGTGCCTTTGTCGGATCTCATCTTCCAGATGCTCGAAGTATTTGGATGGCAGGAAGAACCGTAGGAAATCCTTTTTATAAGCATTCTATTACTGCCACGGCCGATTATTTTTGCGGAACCATTTCAGCGCGTTATCTTTTAACAGTTCATCTTTAACAGGCATTGTTAAGGGTAAGAGGTCCGTTTTTAACCCTTTTACTTCGGCTAGCTCCTCTACTTTTTCAATGAATGCCAGTGGTTCTTTTCCGCCATCATATTTCAAAAACCACTTCCTGATCTGGTCTATTACTGTGGAATATGGTATTTGACGCGCTCCTGCGTGTTCTATGTATCCTGTATATCCTGCGTGCGCGGCTGCTGGTTGCTCGTATGACATTGTCGGGGGGTTGAAACCTTGGTGACCGCCTGTGTGTGCTACCGGCACATTTATTTTCGGTATTTCTTGTCGGTGATGGTGTCCTCCCGTGTTTTGCTTCTAGTTCTGCAAAGCGTGATTGCAGCTCTGGTTTCTGGCCTTGATCTGCAATGAAGGTCGCAAAATTTTTCCTTGCTTCTTGCACCGTTCCTGTGCTATCGAATCCAAATTCTTCTGCGAACCCTTGCAGCTCGTCTTTCCGTAGAAAGTATACCCAGAAGGAATTTACCATTTTTATCATGTGTTGTGTTACGCTGATTTTTTCTCTGACTTTAGCTTTCTTTTCTAGCTATAGCTTTGTTCTCTGTCTTTTAATTTTGCTCTCTGTATTTATATTTTTTCTCTAGCTTTCGTTTTTTTTTGTCTTTAGAGTCCCTGCTCGGGTGCCATTTGTAACGAACCCTTTTGCTCGTTACTGATTTTTGCTGAGGTAGGCTCAGTGAGTAAACCAGGGGTTCTTACAAAATAATTTATTTAATAGTTGTTTTAAATAAGAAATGCAGAGTTTTAGTTTTCAACTGTAGAGTAAGTCTTTATTATTTTCATTTGTTTTATTTATTACTTAACGAGTACGTTACTCAATTAATATTAATTATTAAGCATTATATAAATTAAATTGATATAATTAATCCTTGCTTATTCATATTTATTCCGCTACTTGCTATGATCCCTCTCGCTGTAGGTGACTACGATAGAACTCCAATTAAACTATGTCTTCATACATGGTGGAGGTACCTTCGCTTAAGAAAACTACACCTGAGCTCAGAGTAAAACTATGTTCGAAGGGTGAGTACACCTTCGCTTAAGATAACTACGCCTGAGCTTAGAGTAAAACTATGTTCGAAGGGTGAGTACACCTTCGCTTAAGATAACTACGTTTTGAACTTAAAGTAAACAAAGTTCGAAGGGTGAGTGCACCTTCGCTTAATAGTTATCTTAAGTTATCTAAGACTTAGAGTAAACAACGTTTGAAGGGTGGGGACACCTTCGCTTAAGAAAACTACGCTTGAACTAACTACTCAGTCTCAAAGCATGTGCATGCTACTTCGCCTGCGACAACACTGCCTGTCCTAAGCAAACGCGACTGCTTTATATTCTCCCGTTGCCTTTCTGTTCCGTGTTTACTTGTTTTGTTTTCCCTCCCTGTGTATATGCGACTGTGAACATGGCTTTGCATGTTTGTAAATGTGTATTTATTATTTGTTTACTAATTAGTTATTCAATACATTATTATTTCCCCAATAGAATATTTAATTAATATTATATATTAATATATAATTAATGTTCGGGTGATGAACGTCGGCAGATAGACAAGAAATAAATACAATTATAAATGTGGATTTTCCAGTGTTTTGATTTCTTTTTTTATTATGTTTTACCTTTTTTTTACAATAATAATTGTTTTATTGTAGTTTAGTTATGTTTTGATACTTGTGTTGATTTTTAATTATTTGTTGTGTTGTCCCTTGAAGGTGAATTTTTATGGGTTGTGGTTTTGATGACTTCTTCGGGTTTTCGGTTGCGATCAAGATGTCCGTCCGTCCTCTGATTGAGCCGACGATCTTCTTCCTCGGCGGCTAGCCGAACACCACACAGCTTCTTGCTGCTTGAAGTGCCTTTTCTTCCACCACGGCAGACATACGGTGCAGCTGTGTTCAGTGATCACAGGGTTACGTGGTCACGTAAACATTCCGCCCGCCTTGCAATATCTGCAAACTTAAAACAAAGGGTTAATTGGGTACAAGACAAATGATTCTAGTGAGTTTTATATTCGCAAATAGTTCATTTTTTTATTCTAAATTCAGTGTTCTTTTTCATATGGGCTTAAATAAAAAATTTGAGCCGTAGTAATAGAGTTATATGCTCGGGGGTTGGGTGCTCAAAGTCCACATGGGCCAGACAGTGTCCAGCCGAACGCAGTGCTTTGAGCAATCAGTAGGCCATTTTCGCCAGCAAAGAGGCCACTTCTAATGATCCGTGGGAAAAGATCAGCACCTAACTCCAGCAGAAGTTTCTTGTTTGAGCTCGCCTTCGGGTCGGCTAAAAACATGTGCTCGAACCGTTTTAGCACCGCTTCGTCTATCTCCTCGTCGTACGGTTCGCGAGGGAGCTCATTCGAAATAAGTGCGAACACTTCGCACCTAAAATTTTCATCGTAGCGGGACCCGACGATGAATTGACACCAGCTTTGACTGCCCCTTGTTATGGTGTCCAGCTTCAGCCTGTCGACCAGATCCCAAGAAATAACACTCATCGTGCGCGAAGGGTTTACTAGCGCCCTAATGTAGTGCCAGTCGTCGTTGTGATGCAACTTTAACATCACCGTTGGTATCATCACCTCTCTCTTCATGGCTCTAGAGTATTTAGAGCACGTAGCACTTTCATTACGGCTGCACTCTATTTGCCGCAATCGCGGGTATCCATGTAAGCTAGTGTGATGCTTAGCATGGCACATGGCACAGTTGAAGGGACTGGTGCAAGCATTCGACCGATGTGACCGTGCGAGACAATTCTCGCAGTATCTCAATCTGGCCACTGCGTCATACTTCTCCGTCAAGTTCATGTTGCGGAACTTTGGGCAGAGCATCAACCGATGGTCCTGTTTGCAAAGACCACAAGCCGGTGGGTGGGTGTAGCTGGCGCGATCACCGGTGTTGGCTACGTTGCGTTGCTTAACGCCTTTGTTGCGCGTGTGTGTCGAGTTGCTGCTGCTTCTATTATTGTTGATTGCCCGCTTCTTGTTGGAATTGCTGTTGTTGGTGCCACAACGCCTGTTGTTGCAGTGGTTGTTTGTGCAGCGTTTGTTGTTGTTGGGTGCCATTGAACTAAAATAAAATTAATTAGACTTGGGTAAGGTAGATTAGAGTAAATAGAGTGTAATGTAGAGAGTAGAGTAGAGTAGAGTACAGGGTAAAAACGAGATTAGGGTAGAGTACGACAGAGCTTTTAATCTGTGGGTAGAACCACTACCTTTGTAATGGGTCTGGTAGTGATACCTTTTGCCGTGCGAATGTCGACCACACGAGCTCTAGAGTCTGAGCCTAAGTAAACCTTAGCAATTCTACCTAAGTTCCATTCGTTTGGAGGCAAATTTTCGTGTCGAATGACAACGAGATCATCAACATTGATAGGATTTTGAGGGTGTTTCCATTTATGTCGTTTATGAAGTTCTTTGAGATACTCATCTTTCCATCTTTTACAGAAATTGTGATGAAGTATCTTTAATTTTTGCCAACGGTTTATGACGTTAGGCATTGAGTTACTTAAATCGGGTTCAGCTGGAGTGAGTAACGGGGTACCAATCAAAAAATGTCCTGGGGTTAGAGGCGATAAATCAAGAGGATTTTCGCTTGAAGGACTTAGAGGTCTCGAGTTAAGGCAACTTTCGACTCGAGCGAGTAGGGTAGAAAACTCTTCGAAAGTAAACTTTTGATTGGTGTTTGCCTTTTTCAAGTGCGTTTTACAACTTTTCACACCGGCTTCCCAAAGTCCACCCATGTGTGGAGCGCCGGGGGGTATAAAATGCCAGGTTACGTCTTGGTGACTATAGTTGTTATCAACTTGGGTCTGCAGTGCCTTCATGAATTCTCGCCGATCTTTGTTCAGCATTTGCGCTGCTCCAACGAAATTCGTTCCATTGTCGGAGTAAAGAGCGGCGGGGCATCCGCGCCTTGAAAAAAATCGGGAAAAAGCTGCTAAGAAAGCTTGGGTAGAGAGATCACTTGTTGCTTCAATGTGTATTGCTTTCGTTGCAAAACAAATAAAAACGCAAATATAGCCTTTCGTTATTAAACAGGCTCGCCCGGTGTAATTTTTGATTTCTACGGGTCCTGCGAAATCTACACCTGTATTTGTGAATGGGCGGTCAAGAGTAGTGCGTTCTGCGGGTAGTGCAGCCATTATTTGGGTTTGTAGCTTTTTTTTATGTAAGACACATGTTTTGCATTTATAAATGGATGTTTTAATGAGATTCTTGAGTTTGGGTACCCAGAATTCACATCGAATAAGTCTTAACATTAATTGGTTACCGCCGTGTAGGGTGACCAAATGTGTCATATCGGTCAAAAGTCGTGTAAATCGGCTTTCATATGGCAATATTATGGGGTGACGCTCATTATACGTTAAAGCTGGTGATTTGACTAAGCGTCCATTTGCTCGAATTATTCCTTTCGAGTCCAGAAAGGGCGTAAGGGTTAAAATGGAACTCTTTGATGATACCGGCTGTTTGGTTGCCAGTGAAGTATATTCTTCTGAGTATCCATTTTTCTGGCTTAATATGATAAGCTTCTCTCGAACTGCTTTTATCTCGAGGGATGTTATATCCAATGTCGTGTGATTCATTTGTGAGCGACGTGAGGGTGAAGAGTTAGAGTAAAAACGATACACATATGCAATGACTCGTAAAGCTCTTGGCAGCGAGGAGAACCTAATTAATATGTCGTCTTGGGTTGTTGTGACAAACGACTTAATGGGTTTTAAGTCAAGGGTAGTGTCGACGGGATCTTTGGACTCGGGCCAGAATTCTTTTTCATGTTTGAGCCAATTTGGACCATGCCACCAGAGATGATGATCTCTTAGTTCTATGGCAGAACATCCTCGACTGGCTAGATCTGCTGGGTTGTCATGAGATTCCACGTGGCTCCAGTTGTCGGTTCCAACCTTTTCCATGATCGTTGAAACACGATTGGCCACAAATGTGTTCCAGGAACAGGGTTGTTTTTTAAGCCAAGCCAGAACGATGGTAGAGTCCGTCCAAAGATACAATTGGTATTGCTTCAGATCGAGATGGGGTACGATAGCATCGACTAAATTTGCCAGTAAAACAGCTCCACAGAGTTCAAGCCTAGGTAAAGATATTGTCTTTACTGGCGCCACTCGTGTTTTAGCGACTATGAGCTTAGTGTGGGTTTCACTATTTTTATTTGAGACTCGCAAATAAAGTGCGGCACCATAGGCTTTTTCTGAGGCATCAGAAAACCCATAAAATTGAATGGTTGCTTTGGGTGTGAAGTGGGTCCATCTTGCAATCTCTATTGTGTTGATCGAAGCGTAGCCGTCAATAAATGTTTGCCATCTGTGTTGAGTTAAGCGTTTCAGGGTCTCGTCCCACTCCGTTTTATCTAGCCAAACTTGTTGCATAATAATTTTAGCAGCTATCACAATTGGCGCTAACCAGCCAGCAGGGTCAAACAACTTGGCTATGGATGATAAAACTTCACGTTTTGTATGAACGGGTTTGTGTTCAATGGGTGGAACGAGAAAAAAGAACGAGTCTTTTCGTGCGTTCCAGCGAATACCTAGGGTTTTGGCGTTGCCTTCACTTGGGTCAGACAGATTGAGTAGATCAGTCGACAACAAATTATCTTTGGGTAGATCGTGTAATATTTGTGACGTATTTGAAATCCACTTTCTGAGTGTGAATCCAGCAGATTCTAGTGCTGCTATGAGTTCGTCACGAGCTATCTTTGCAGTTGTGAGTTGATGCGCTCCTGCCAGTACGTCATCCACGTACATGGAATTGCGTAATATATATGACGCATGAGGGTGTGTATCGCGCATATCATCTGCCAATTGATGTAGAGTTCTGATGGCGAGATATGGGGCGCAGTTGACTCCAAATGTCACCGTTTGCAACTCATAGTCCTGAATGGGTTCTTCAATAGACTTTCGGAACAAAATTCGTTGATAGGCTGTGTCCTCTGGGTTGACTTCAATTTGCCGATACATTTTCTCGAGACTAAATCAAGTTGAAGTGTTGGACCAATGTGGAGCACGTCATTTAAACTTTTGCGAGTTGTTGTTGGGTTCGACGCGTTAAATACAACTCGCAATTTCGTTGTAATGCTGTCTGGTTTGATCACTGCGTGATGCGGTAGATAATAATGTTTGGGTCTATCCGTGTTAGAGTGTGGGTGTTTGATCGCTTTCATATGGCCGAGTTGCAAGTATTCGCACATGACTCGATCATACTCTACCTTAAGTTCAGGCTTTTTGAGTAATGACTTTTCATTGCGTAAATATTGCGCCATAGCGGCAGGCCTTGAGTTGCCAAGTTCCAATAAGTTAGGGTTCTTAAAGGGTAATTTTACAACATAACGCCCATTAGGGTTACGGCGTGTTGTGTTTTTGTAAAACTCTTCGCATTCCTTCTCTTCAGCTGAGAACGAAGATGTCTTTGGAACATCTTCTACTTCCCAGAACCGAGCCAAAAAGTCATCAGGGTCGACTTTATTGTAGCATGCAACAATATTACTGGGTGTTGACTCAGGTTCGTGAGGAATGGGTCCTGAGAGAATCCATCCAAGTTCTGATTCTTGCGCCAAAAGTAATCCACAAATATTGCGTTTAACACCACTGCAGATGATCTTTGGGTAAATATCACAACCAATTATGATATCTACGGGTCGAGATTTATAAAATTCTGTGTCTGCCATTTGAAGGCCAGCCAGATCATTAGCAAGGTTTGCATCTATCGAGTGTGTGGGCAAATCGCTTGTTAGAGTTTTCAATACTAGAGCTTGGGTTTCTACTCTAAAATTAGGGTTTCTAGAAGACCGTATAGTTAATTTGCAGGCTTGGGTAGGGTTTGCTGACACTGTCTGGTTCAGACAAGTGACTTGAGCGCCAACAGTTTTTGTGGGTAAGCCAATACGTTTTCTAAGTTGCTCCGTTAGAAATGTTGCTTCCGATCCTGAGTCTATGAGGGCGCGTGCGTCGAATATAGAACCTTCGTGTTCCACGTTCACCATTGCCGTTCCTAGAAGGATATTCATTCTGCTGGCCGCAAAGTGAGAGTTCAATACTGGGGTTTCGAGCTCTTGTGTGTGGGTAGGGTCAGTGGACTGTATCTGGGTCGTGAATGCTTGGCGTGTGGGCTGTGACTGCTGAGCTGCTCCTTTCGCCTGCGCACTAGTGCTAGGATTCATGTCCAATGTGCCTTTATGCAGTAAGGAATGGTGTCTCTTATTGCATATCCTACAGGTATAACTGCTTTTGCAGTCTTTAATACCATGAGACACTGCTAAACAATTGAAGCAACATCCTGCGCGCTTCACTGCTGTTGTCCTTTCCTCTACTTTCATGGATATGAACCTTGGGCACTCTCGAATAGGGTGATTGCTACTGCAAATTCTGCAAATAGCACCATCAGATTCCCGTTGGGTACTGGAAGTCGATGGTTTCGGGTCGTATTTGATGTTTGCGACAGCAAATTGTTGAGTAGGGTTTTGGGCAGATGCTGGAGAAACATTCATATGGTAAGAGTTTACCTTTTTTTCTCCCCATCTGTTGGGTCTATTTTGAGTGGGACCAATCTGTTGACTTGGCCTTGGGCCTGAAGCAAAAGAGAAAGCCTTTATATCGCCAACAGATTCCAGGGTTTTAAACTTATGCGTTAGAAAACTATCTAAAATTTTCCATTCAGGAATTGTCGCATTATCTGTTAGACACTTTTCAAAGTCTTCTAACGTACTTTTGGGTAGTTTGGTAGAACAGAGATACACCAAAATAGGGTCCCAACTATTTGTGTCTATCCCAAGACTTTGCAGGGTGAATAAAGAGTTATTTATCGACCGCTGCAACTTTTTAATAGAATTCCCTGTTTCTATGCTGACCGATTGCAAATTGAAAAGGGTCTTTAGCTGAGCATTTATTTGCATTCGCTTATTCTCATACTGGTCGATGAGATTCGACCATGCCATAAAAAATCCTTCATTAGTTAACGGAGCGGTTTTAACTATTTCTCGGGCTTCACCGCGGGATTTTTGCAGTAAGTGGAAAAGTTTTTCCACGTTACTTATGCGGGAGTTTTTTATGTATAGGGCCGTAAACAGGTCCCTGAATGTGGGCCATGTGACATAGTCGCCATGGAAAATGTCCGTATCACAGGGTGGGAGGTGTATCATTGGGTGATGTTCCCCTGCTGAGTTCATTGCTGTAGGCGCTGGCTTGGGTTCCATCACAGGTGCCTTCAATGACTCAATGTGTTCACTCATTGAAGCAGAACAGCGTGCATAGGACTGATATGTCTTCCTATACCTCTCCTTAAATTTGTCCTTATCCAAGGTCTCAGGTGAAATTTCGGGTTTTTCACGAATTTCCTCGTATACCGCTTGAAATTTATCGAAGAGGTAGTGCAGCTGCTTCCTTTGTAACTCCAGCAAGTGTTGAGTTTGATCCTCCACTTGAGTCTCACTATGAGCTAGCTCAAGCTCAATTATGTCATTTGAAAAATTAACAAATGTTTTGAGAGACATGATGTTGTCTTATATTGATATGAATAGGGTTGAGTTGGGTTTAAGCTATCTATTAAAGTATAAAGTGCTTGAGATTGAGTATTTTCCTCTTTTGTGTTGAGTACTTTCGCTTAAAAAATTCTCCGATCTTATTAATATTTTATACAAAATTAAAAAAAAACTCTGTAAAATCTTAAAATTATTGGGTGGGCTTCGAATGCACTGAATGGGTTAATCAGGGCACCAAGGGTAAATGATTTTACTTTACTAAAAGAGTTTTTTGAAATAAAATAAAATCTTCAATTTCGAAAAATACACGTAATTAGGGTAGAATTCGGGTTCCACAATTGAAGACTCCGAAAGCTTCTCTCTTCTTCTGCGTCACTTCTGCGTCACTTATTGTACAAAAATACAATTAGCGATATATTCTCGAAGAGAGTTATCGAGAAAATATTCGACAAAAATTTTATGTTTGTTGGGTTTAAAGCGAACAGCAAGGGTTAATGGGTTAATAAATTTGTAAAAATTGCAAAAAATTATAAAAAGGTTAAATGTATCCCCAAAGGGTTAAGTGGAACATTAAATTTCATTGAAGCAGCAAGGGTTAACAATTTGCAACAGCCAGTGATTTTTTCTTTCGAGTTAACTTCTCGATATATTTTCGACAAGAGTAAGTTTTTTTTTATTTTTTTGGGTCTGCAAGGGTTAAGCAGAACCTCAAGGGTTGAATATTTGCAACAAACTATATTTACTCAAAATTTGGGATAAACTTGTGTAATCCCACAAAAATCCCACAAAATTTGTCGATATGGTATCACACTTTTGCTTTGTTCAATCTGGCAGCGCCTTCGAGAGAGTGCTTATATATTTTATATATATGTATGTGTGTGGTGATGGCAAAGCACGAAATGTCAAAATGTATCAGCAAGTGCTTCTGTTGTGGAGGTTTAAGTATTAAATTGTGAACATTTAAGTGAAATAATGGTGAAGTTATAACAAAATTTGTGCATAAAATTATTGCTTTTATTACGAGTTCTTAATAATCTTCGTGTGCTAGTTGCAGCAGCAGACTCGCAGTAGTTTTTTGCTTGTTTAAGCCGAGCTTATGTTTTGTCTATACGAATGTAACTACTATATTTTGTGCACCATTATTTTAAGGTGTGAAAATTTTCATGTGTATTTTATGGTGTAAATTTTAACGTTTATGTTTTTATTAAGCACTGATTAATAAAACGAACTAAATGCAAACTCACTTTGATTATTTCCCGGGGTGATGGGTGGGTGTTTTTTTGCGTTTTTCTGCAGCTTCTGGGTGATGGGTGGGTGTGTGTGTGTGTGTGTTCCGTTTCGCAACTTCTGGGTGCTGCTCTGGAATTGTATTAATCACTCATTTATAATTGTCCAAGAATTTCCAAGTCTAAGCCAGTCTTTTTCGGCTCGAAATGACCAAATGTTCGGGTGATGAACGTCGGCAGATAGACAAGAAATAAATACAATTATAAATGTGGATTTTCCAGTGTTTTGTTTTTTTTATTATGTTTTACCTTTTTTT